>JACEEZ010013714.1:12500-40000 GCA_016584305.1 Chionoecetes opilio
TTTATCTTTTTCTTCTTTTTAACGATAATTTGGACATTTCTAATTAGGTGGCAGGAGCCGCACAAGTCTCTTGAAAGAGCCGCAGGTTGCCGACTGCTGACCTAAGTGACTGCAGAATATCCCTCGGCTACACCAAGATCACTGATCTTGTTTTTGCCGATGATGCAATAATCTTTGTTGATTCGCTGGAGGTCCTGGTGATGGCTCTCAAGGCGCTGCACGAGGAGCCAAAGCCTTTGGGACTTGAAGTCTCCTGGCTCAAGACCAAGGTCCAGGTGTTTGGAGGCTTACTAGATGAAACAGTACGGTCTGTTTATGCATGCGGCGAGGACATTGAGATCTTGGAAAGTTCTACATACCTTGGTAGCACAGTCCACAATGACGGCGGGTCACATCAAGAAGTTTTACGGCGGATTGGCATAGCCCACGGTGTTATGGACTCGCTCAGCATGAATATTTGGCGGTCGGTACCTGTGCAGAAGGACAAAGATCCGGATCTTCAAGTCGCTTGTGATCCCTGTCTTACTCTATGGATGTGAGGCATGGACACTAAATAGCGACTTTTAAGAGACGAATTGATGCCTTTGGTAATAAGTGTCTTAGAAGAATCATGGGGTATCGCTGGGATGATTAAGTGTCAAATCAGTGATTGCACCGTGAGACTGAACCGAGGCCTATTATACCTGCATAGTCCGTCAGCGCCAACTTCGGCTATATGGACATGTGGTACGCTACCCTAAAACTACCATAGTTGCTGGCGCATAAGTCGCACCCGTATTTTACATAAATATTTAGAGAAAAAAATTATTAGTGTTTTGAGGACATACCTTCTATCTATCAATAGTGGTGTTCCCCAGGGTTCTGTCCTATCACCCACTCTCTTTCTATTATTCATTAATGATCTTCTAAGTCTAACTTAAAGCCCTATCCACTCTTACGATGATGATTCTACCCTGCATTTTTCAACGTCGTTTATTAGACGTCCAACTCAACAGGAACTAAGTGATTCACGGAGAGATGCTACAGAGCGCCTAACTTCTGATCTTTCTATAATTTCTGATTGGGGCAAAGCAAACCTTGTTTTGTTCAATGCCTCAAAAACCCAATTTCTTCACCTATCTACTCGACAAAACCTACCAGATAACTATCCCCTCTTCTTCAATGACACTCAACTGTCGCCTTCTTCTACAATGAACATTCTAGGACTATCCTTTACTAAAAACCTGAACTGGAAATCTCACATCTCATCTCTTGCTAAAACAGCTTCTAAGAAGTTAGGTGTCCTGTGGCGTCTGCGTCCTTTTTTTTCTCCCTCCCAATTGCTTGCTCTCTACAGGGGCCTTATCCGCCCATGTATGGAGTATGTCTCACATGTTTGGGGAGGATCCACTCATACAGCTCTCCTAAACAGGGTCGAGTCAAAAGCTTTTTGTCTCATCAACTTCTCTCCTCTGACTGACTGTCTTCAATCTTTAAATCACCACCGCAATGTTGCTTCTCTTGCTCTCTTCTACCGTTATTTTCATGCTCACTGCTCTTCTGAACTTGCTAACTGCATGCCTTCCCCCCTCCCGCGGCCTCGCTGCACAAGACTTTCTACTCATTCTCATCCCTATTCTGTCCATCTTCCTAATGCAAGAGTTAATCAGTATCTTTACTCTTTCATCCCTTTCACTGGTAAACTCTGGAACTCTCTTCCTGTTTCTATTTTTCCACTTTCCTATGACTTAAATCTTTTGAAAAGAAGAGTAACAAGACACCTCCCGAACTAAATTGGCTCACCCCTTTTTTTATTATCTTACTGTCATCTTTATAGGGACTGGCAACTAAGCGGGCTTTGTGTTACCCATTTTTGTTGTGCCCTTGGCCAGTCCTTTGTGATTTAAAAAAAAAAAAAAAAATACCGTAAATGGCGGCGTATAAGTCAACCAGGCTTACAAGTCGACCCCAAGATTATTAGCTCAAGATTACGGGTTAGGCCTATACTTGCCTTACAAGTCGGCCCCAAAAATATGGTAGGCTACTGATAGGCCAAAGCTTAAATGTGGAGGCTACGGTACGGTATACGGTAACCTGTCGCAAAAACACATAACTCCACACCACTTATATGAAGATAAGAATCTTTATTATAGGTCAGCCTCTTGTTTACACTTGAAAAACACCATAGTCTCCTGATAGTACCACTACATACTGTATATTATAGTAAAACACGGTAATACCTGACTGGACTGCACTTACCGGTGTCCTCCGCCATTTGCATTCGCTAGTGTTTACACTTTGTGTATCAGCTGTTTCCATCAGCTGTTGGAAACAGCTGTGTGTGGGTGGAACTGCCGCTAAACGTCTTCTCCAGTTATCGTTTTTCCTCTGGAAGTGGCGCATATTGTAGTAGTCTGACTGGAGTTACGGTAATTGGTGTACAGCGATTGTTAGTAGTGATGTTCCACTTGTTTGGCACTCGGTGATAAAGGTTCGCATTTTATCATTAACATATAAGTCGACCCCTAGTTTTGGAGAGGTTTTTTCAGGCTCAAAGAGTCGACTTGTATGCCGCCATTTACGGTATTTATTTTTTGTAACTTTATTAAGTTATAAAAAAAAAAAGGTTTTGTAAGGGAAATCAAATTATTTTGAGGATGTACCCAAATACAATATTCACAGTGCAGTGAATGTGAATGAAAAATTATACTAGTTAAAATATAAAGGGAATGACAGTGTAGGGTAACCAAAATCGGTCATCATTTATTGCAGGATGCTCCACGAATTGATATTCTAATATTTTCTACCTATGACATTTAGCTTAGATTTAATGTTGTAAGTATGTCGTTGTTGCTTTTCTGCTATGTGTTTAGACTTTGTGGAAAATTTGCAATAAATATAAAGGTATTGTTTCGGTAGTGGACTTTCAAAAGTCCTAGGATTCTTAACTACATTATCGTGTAGCTTTCTTCATTCTGAGTATTTAGAGCCCCATTTCTAGTGGTGTAATTGAATAATAATCGCATTACATGTACTAACGAAAATCTACCGTTATTTCAGCCAGAAAGTTAAGTTAGGTTAAAGATTAGATTAGGTTAGGTTAGAGGAGGGGTTTGGTTTAGTAACAGAAGATATAGAGATAAAACGAAAATCATCAATACTATGGCAGTGTGAAGCTTAGCAATGTTTGTGGGGCGGGCCTGGAGGGGGAATGCCGGCACCCCCCCCCTCCCACACATGTAAACAAACATTGATTTCCGACAAAAATGAGAGCCAGATAAATTCAAAACACCCCAAAACTATTCAGGAAAACTAAGTTTCAGCCTCGAAATCGGTGGTTGCCCAATAACAAAAATGTACCCAGATATTAAGGTAACACTGTAAGGTAACCATCTCTACCTTTTTGTTATTGTTGAAGGGCACTTATGTCAGGATCGAAGATATTCGCCATTGTTGAATCTATCACAGTCGCGAGGGTTGATTAGTCTTCCTCAGGAAGGTACAGGTCAAGGCATGATGGTATGGTGTGATTCGGCCTTGCGGCGGAAGAAGTCGTGGCGCCGTGATGGGTTTTGGTCTTGGTGTGATGTGTGGAAGGCTTCCGTCCTGTCTACAGGTGCCGTTGCAACATTTTTACTAGCACTCTTTCCACTTACAGTATACAATTTCCTTATCCATAAAGATACAGGGGTGAGGATTGACGGATAGAGGTGGTATAAAGGCCTACCCTGTCTCTTATCCATTTACAGTGGAGAGCGGCAGCGGGACTGCGGGAGGGGGGTGATGTTTACATCTGATGGCCATCTTGGCAGCAGAAACCGCGACCTTGTTGCCCCACCTCTTGTTTTCTCTTAAACTCGAACTTTTTCTTGGTATTATGCATTACTGTTGATATTTTTAGTAACACAATTACAAATTTATGTTCAGTGGTCTACTGCTCAACACAGATCACTCGAGATCCCACTTAGTAATACACCACCGGCGATTCTGCATTCTCTGCCCGAACTCTCGTTAGTAATGTGGCCGCATTAGACGCAGGGTGAATTTTGCATTCCCCTTCTTGGAAAAAAGCTGCGTCTTATGTACCGGCAAATACGGTAATCCTTCCGTATTACCGATACGGTAATCACCGGGTTGTATCTGTAAGAGGTAATCCGGCGTGGAGGAGGCCAAGGGGGCGCCCGCTAGGCTCGTGGCTGGGGAAAGTTGATGTTTCCTGTCGAGAGTTGCATGGTATGGGAAGGGAGCCTGCATGGGGACTCGCGCATGGTGATCCCCGGGAGTGGCGTCGTAAGGTGGGCGAGGCGACGTGCCACCCGGCGTATGTCCCCACTGATTGATTGATTGATCGATCATATCATCAGGTAGAACACCTCAAACTTAATTTTTGTTTCCCTATTAATGATTCCTCTAAGTCTAGGATCTCAAAGATCCCAGCAGTGGTTACATGTGCACACTCTGGGCGAGTGCAACGGGTGCTGCTTTGACTTTTTCATTCAATAGAAGATGAGAGATCTAGGTATTTTCGTGAAATTCGGCAGGGTATCTCTTAAGTTTTTTTGATAAATAACTTTTTCCTTAATAACTTAAAAACTATGATAGTTACCTAAAACATGTATAAATTAATAAACTTAAAGTAGATCAAGGCCTCTCATTTGAGCTATAGTAAAAGGAAATCGATGGTAAGTAAGTGAGAAAATTATATTTAAATGATATACGTAGTATATGATTACAGTGGTCCCTCGCATTTGGCGAGTTTAAGCTTGGCGAAACACAGTATTGGCGATAGGTTGGATATGGTACCAGAATCTGAATTTGGCACTTCAAATTCACATTTGGCGAGACGCGCGCTGCCGTCACGGAATGACATCGGCCCAGAATGCACCGCCCACAAGCGACCATGTTGGTGTTTGTTATCTTCTCGGCAGCCATCTTGATGACTGACTGCACTGTTTTTTGCTCAAAGTGACGTTTCGCGCTAAGACTATGGCATCTACAAGTACTGGTGGTGGCAGTGGTTCGAGGAAGCCAGGTGACGATAAGAACAAGGGCAAAAAAGCAGAGAAACGAGTGGAGATAAACTCACAACCACACCCACCACTGCTTACACAACCACCACACTCACTCGTCTCACCAGGCCAAACTCTAAATAATTCATGGTAAATAACATCTGTTATCTATTATCTATTGTCTTTTGTATTATTGTTAATGTTTCACGTGTAATGACTTTGCTTTTAAGCAGTTAAAGTACGAAAATGGAGGTCAAATGGGTGAATGCGGGCGTTTTCAGAGACTAATGGATAATTTTCCCATTGAAAGTACTATTCGCATTTGGCGATATTCACTTTTGGCGATGGTTTGGCAAGACTAATTAAATAGCCAAACATGAGGAACCACTGTAGTTTTATTTTACAGGGCCTGAGCTACACTCGTATGGTCCCGTCTCATTATCTACATTATCATAAATGGCGGCGTACAAGTCGACTCCGAGGAAAAAAATTCTCAAAAATTAGGGGTCGACTTATACGGCAAGGATAAAATACGAACCTTTACCACCGAGTGGCAAAAAAGTGGATCAGCACTACTAACAATCGCTGTACACCACTTACCGTAACTCCAGCAGGTTACCACAAATATTTCCAACTAAAACTTAGTGTTCAGTGAACTTACTTAACATATTTAACACAGATTAATACATAAATAATAAAATAATAATATAAATTCAGTTTATATCAACACATAACCATAGGCTGTTTCCAACAGCTGATACAGATTGTAAACAACTGACCGGAACGCCACTGAACCAAAGCGGCCGTCAAGACAACTACAACAACAACAACTGCCTGCCTGCTTGCCGAGCGCCAGTGCTGTGCGCCCATCTCATCATACCTCACACTCTATCAATACAACCGGTAATTCTGATCTACAAATATATCGTGACCATACACTACGGGGGTAAAGACTTTGTAAGCTTTGGCCTACCAGTTGCGTACCGTATTTTTGGGGCCGACTTATACGGCAAGTATAGGCCTAACCCGTAATCTTGAGCTAATAATCATGAGGTCGACTTGTACGCCTGGTCGACTTATACGCCGCCATTTACGGTATACTTTGCTGCCTTAGTGCTTGTTGGCCGAAGTCACCACCCCGTGAGGCAGGTCATAAACCCCCGGCTAATACCCGGTACCCATTCACTGCTGGGTGGACAGGGGCTCGGCTTTTAATTTAAGGAGACCACCCATCTTTCTCCGCTCCGCCCGGGGATGGAACCCGGGATTTCTCGGTTGTGAACCGAGTGTGCAAACCACTACACTACGGAGTGTGTGTGCTTGTCCAGTATGGGGGACGCCAGGCAGGAGAGCGAGGTGGATATTTGGCGGGACAGTCATGTTGTGGCAGTGGCTGGGGGAAGACATGCAACTTCGCTCTCGCTCGCTCTCTCTCTCTCTCTCTCGCCCCCCAACGCTGCTACCTGCTTTATGACTATCTCCGGCTCTACTCTCGTCGCTATTGGATTATAGTGTGCCTCTGGACGTGTGAGGTGTGTCTGTCGGTGGCGTGAATGTGTTAGTAAGAGTGAAATGCGTGGAAGGTGTTATGGTGAGCGTGTATAGTGAGCGTGTATAGTGAGACTGCTGCCTCCTCCCCTCCACTGTAGTGTTTAACATGGCCTGTATTATTCACTGAGTATAGCCCTGGAAAGGTGACAGGTGTATCTCTCACCTGGTGGTGGTATAGTGATTCTTCTGTGTGGTGATACACATAACCCGCCCTCCAGTCTTATGCCAGACCTAAGGCAGCATGGCAAGTTATTTCCAAATGCCTCCGTAAGTTGCAGTGCCATAGACGCCTCTTCACTGTGCTCGACTGATTTGTGGTGGCTTATGGGTTGCCGTGGCGTAACAATATCAACACTACCCAAGCGTTTCCCGCCAGTGCTTTGTGAGGAGCAGCAGATACAGGATGGTTATGTTAAGCTGCTGAATAAATTCTTCTTTTTTTCCTTTCATTAATTGTTGTGCTGCTGCCCAACATACAGCATAGAATGTGGCCCAAGTACCTTAACGACCTAGAAAAGCCTGTGATTCTTGCCTTGAAGGAGGCAAACATGACTGTCAAGGAAATTTGTCAGCATACAGGGAAAGGCAAGCCAGCCTTTTACAGCATCATTTCTAAGGCAAAGGATTTCACCAAAAATGAGGTTCTACCAAGCAAACCTGTTCAGGGTACACTTGCTTTATTTGTATTATTGTGATAAGTTTATTTTTCAACACTTCCCTCTTCATAAGTTTGTCTATTGCTGCTGTTGTCTTTCAGGAATGCCCAGGAACAGGTTTACAAGGTGGAACCGCATTTTTGGTGAAATCCTTTGCCTTAGAAATAAGGCTGTAAATGCCTGTCTTGCCTTTTCCTGTGCACTGACAAATTTCCTTGAGTCATGTTTGCCTCCTTCAGGGCAAGAATCACTGTCTTTTCTCGCATGGTAAGGTTCTTAGGCCCCATTCTGTTATGTGGGTGGGCAGCAGCACAACAACTCAGGCGCTGAGAATAGAAACGGCACAAGCGCCACCCCGGCCAGAAATGAGTTTTCATCACCTCTCGCTACAATAGAGGTAGCTCTATCTTACAGCTAGTGGCTTTAGGTCTTTAGTGTACTGCAATAGGGTTAAAATTCCCATACAAAACCATAATTTGTTGTTTGTACGCATACCCCGCCCGAGATCTGCTGCCGCTTAGTGTAGAAATGACACAAGTCTCACCGTCTCTTTAACTCGTGCATATTGGCCAATGGTATCAGCGCTACGCCACGGCCCAATGAGAACGCTCATTCTTCATCGAGTAGACGTCGAGCCAATCAGGGCAACAGGCAGTCCTCTGAGCCAATGAGCGTGCTGTTTCTATCCCGCCTCGGACCTAGTACACAATGTTACTCTGTACAGCGCGAATTTCCTTGACGTGTTCCGTGGAGAGCTCCGTGATTTCTTGCTAAATGGGGGATTGAATTGGGCTATCAGATGGCGAAGACCGCTTGTCAATCGGAAGCGGGATTCCAAAGATATAAGTTCCTGAAAAGCGTGATGGTCGGCCGGGTCGGCCACTTATCCCGGAAAAATCCGAGTGAGTGAGGACTCGAGAGCGCTTCGCGCTCGCTTGTAAACAAGTACCACCCTACGACTGAGAGGACTGTGTGGTAGTATAGTATGTGTGGTGTGATAGTACGAGTACTATGAGTGTATGTTAAGGGGGTGAAAAGCTGTACATATTAGCTTGTCAGTATACTTTATTCAACATGCCTCAACGACTCACATTTGTATAATGCCACATTACTTAAACAAATGCAGGGATGGATTACATCTTAAGGTTGTGCCATTATTGGTTACATTCTTTTCAAAAATTAACAAGAACTGGGTTAACTGTCTTCTAAAGACTGGAGGCAAGTTCTGAAAAAAATTAGGATAAAAATCACTTCATAACATTATAAACTTACTAAAAAAAATACCATACCATGAAGGAGATACTGTTTTCTACTTAAATCATGTTGACGAAATGTACAGTAATTTTAGGTACCAAGTATTCAAACATCTATCGTGCTGAGCTCTGGTAACAATCCTGCTACATGTTAAATGCCACCTAGATTCCCACTGTAGGCATCAACATGTCAAGTACCATCTTTAAAAAAAAAATTGTAATTACTGCTGAGATTCAGTGATGCTGTAGTGTGTATGCACCAAGCATCTCTCATACAAGACAAGAAATTATGCCATTGGTCAAACTAATTCAAACACAAAATAACCATAATAATACTGTGATGATTAATACACTAAGAGATAACTAAATGAGTGAACACAAAATTTCAAATTACACTGTTGTGACAAGGCAATCTATGTACTATCTTTCAGACGACACTTCTCAGGCAGCAAATTGAAAATGTTTCACAAGGGGACTTGGTCGATATGAGCTACCGCAAAACTACCAATTCTAGATTAATTTGTCTAATTAATTTAACAAATTTCCAACATCAGTGACAAAGTTTGACCTATGATTCAGACCATTCCCACAGGTATTCAAGTTTCCTCAAGCTGACATTACCAATTCATACACAAAATACCTGACCGAGATTCTGTATTAAAGTTGTACATACAAAGATATCAACTACTTCAATGAGTGTACTATAAAATGTTCTGTATATTCATCTCCTTGGTTATAAAAATTCCTCCGACAGATCCATGAGTTTTCTGGAACCTACAATTATGTATAAAAGCTAATCTGAGATACATCACCATTTGTACAGCAGAGCAATTTCACAACTGACAAATGCCTCCGATGCCATTGTGTGGAAAGTGTCCACACAACAAAGCTAACATGTAACACCTATAGACCACACAGAACAAATTTTGAGCAAAGCATGGATAAAAAAGCAAAACGGGAAAACAAACAGGTGGCCGAGCCTATCAGCCTGAAGCAACCATGAAAACTCATGCAAAATGGAACAGCCCAAGACCATGTGGAAACATAAATAACAATGGCATTATATTCTATAAAAAACTAACATACGGATATTAGATCCTAATTTTCCTTGCTGTACTGATAACATGAAGCATTTATAGTATGCATCTTATTTTTTCCTTCCATGGAATGTAAAATGACTGGCCATGTATTCACTCACACCATCACAAAAAAGTTAACACAAAAGCAACTATATGACTGACCTCTGTACTCTTCATACCATCTTGGCAACAGCCAGGATGTCTATTGGTATAATCATATATTGTCACTATATTATTATTATTATTATAATTACAATTATTATAATTATTATAATTATTATTATTATTATTATTATTACTACTACTACTTAAATCCATGAAAAGGCATCAAGGGAAAATCATAAATTGATATCGTCTCAAGCAGAGTCCCCTCAATGAGCAAACATGGTTATGAAAAAAACTAACAATAAAATAGGAAAAAAAGAAGATTGGAACAAACAAAACAAAGCCTAACGAGTAAATAAGGTGTTGATATTTGCTCTAAACTTATCAATATCAGCAAGAGAAACAACCTCATATGGAATTACATTCCACACTAACTCAAATCTGGGATAAACATGCGGGAGAATTGGTTGGTTGAGCAAAAGACGGGTCGAAAAGCACGCACATTGAATTGTAAATTATGACATGTTCAGCGAATAGGCTGGAATTGAGCCGGTAATGTTCTGTGAAGTGTGTGCTCATTATTATTGACAGCCTTAGAAAACAAGGTCAGCGCACCAACCTTTCGACGATGGTAAAGTTGTATAATGAGGTTGGGTAACTGGACTTTAGTAAGGCATTCGATAAGGTACCACATGACTCTTAAATAAGATTACGGCTCATGGAATAGATGGGAAGGTTCTTCGTTGGATCAGAGCTTGGCCAAGTGATAGGCAACAAAGGGCAACAATTAATGGTTCTAAATCTGAACGGGGCAGGTGACAAGTGGAGTTCCACAAGGGTCTATTTTGGGTCCATTACTATTTTTGATTTACATCAACGACTTGGATAGTGGGATTAGCAGTGATATCAGCACGTTTCCTGATGATACTAAGGTAGGTAAGATTATTAGATCACAGTCTGATGTAAACATATTGCAGGGAGACTTAAATAAATTAAATGAGTGGGTAGTCAGGAAGCAGATGGAAATGAATATTGATAAGTGCAGCGTTATGAATGTTGACAGAAAAAACCCTGGTAATAGATACACCATACGCAATGTATCAGAAGGTGAGAAAGATCTGAGAGTGAGGGTAAGCTCCGACCTCCGACCTAGGAAAATGTATCGAGGATAGAAATAGAGCTAATAGGATGTTAGGATTCATTACCAGAAGTGTTAAAAGTTGAAGTGCTGAGGTTATTCTATAGCTTTATTTGGCTCTAGTCAGACATCACCTAGACTATGCGGTTCAGTGTTGGTCCCCGTATTACAGGATGGATATAGCCTTGTTAGAGTCAGTGCAGAGAAGGATGACCAAAATTATTCAAGGGATGCTTAACTTTAGTTATGAGAAGAGATTGAAGCTATTAAATTTACACTCACTCGAGATGTAGAGTAAGGGGCGATCTGATAGAAGTTTTGAAGTGGTTTAAGGGATACAGTAAAGGAGATGTAGGAAAAGTTTTTACGGCTAGTAATCAGGGTAGAACAAGAAGTAACGAATTCAAGCTGGAAAAGCGTAATTTTAAAAAGAAATTGGGAAAAACTGGTTCACAAATAGGGTGGTAAATGATTGGAATGGACTCAGTAGACAGGTAGTTAGTGCAGAGTCATTAGGGAGCTTTAAAAGGAGGCTAGATAATTTCATGGATGAGGATGAAAAGTGGATGTAGGTAATGTTAAGTAACAGGAACTACCTCGTGTAAGTCTCGCAGCTTCTTATAGCTTCCTTATGTTCTTATGGTAAAAACTTAATTTAGTTAGAAGAACGATCCAAAATCTTGAGATGAGACGGAGCAGTCGACATCCAAACTGGACCACAGTACTCAATAAGGGGCAAAATAATAGAAAAAACCCTTTGTTAAAACAATCTTATCATCTTTAATCAATTAAGACAAACTGTATAGCAGTACGTACCTGGTCGGGATCGAACCCTTGACAGGGCGCCCTGTCAACGGTTCGATCCCGACCAGGTACTGTTATATAGTTTGTCTTAATTAATTAAATTTGTTGAGTATACTGGCCGCAATAGATTAGTCATCTGCTCCCCCCACCGAGATTGCGTTGGAGTAATAATATGTAAGTGGTGCGTATCATTACTTTTTAATGTCCGTGTGGCTGAGGGAGCTAAGACACCCCTGTCAAGGGTTCGAATCCGACCAGGTACTGTTATACAATCTTATCATTAAAATTGGCTCTGCATTTCCTTTACTTACTGCCTTTCAAGAAATTAGAGAAGCAGTTATCGTAATGTCAATGTAATGTTCTCAAAGGTCAACTTGCAATCTAATGTTACCCCAAGTAGTTTTAAAGAGTTACAAGAGCGGATTACTTGGTTGTCAATTAAGATATCAGGATACGGGGGCTCAGCCTTCCTTCAATGACTTAAGATGATACTATAGTCTGGGCAGGATTTAATTTCATGCCCCAACGCTGACACCAAAAGAAAATTTTATTAAGATCCGCATTCAATTGAGTGGCCACATGAGATCTACTTAGAGGATAAGGAATAGTTCATAAATTGGAAGTATCATCGGCATAAGCCATCAAATGAGATGAAATGCCATGCCACATATTATCACTAATGTAGAAAATATAAAGGAGGGACCCGAGAACACTGCCCTGAGGGACACCAGACTTGACATGGATAGAATTACTAAAATATCCATCATTGGCAATGATGGTATGATAAGTATGCATTTTGAATTAAGCCGTGTTCTATGAATAACAAAATTTATTGATCGCATCCTGCCTTTTCAAATCCCTACCTCAACACTTGGGAGTCTGACGAAGATGATGGCAGCAGGACTCCAAGTCCTCATCAACTCGCTACCAGAAATAGAAGACCACCGGTGATTGATCTAGTCAGCGGCGATGAAGAGGAGGATGTGTAATACAAGGGTTAACCATGGTAGGCAATCCATCTAGGAGAGGGACAACTCTGACAACAAACTTGGGCAGGTTGGGCTCGTTAGCCGGTGTCTGGACCATTAGAGCGGAGAACCGCTCGAGCGAATAATTTTTCGTGCGAAGGACAATTCGAGCAAACTTACTGCAGTCAATTACTGAGGTGGCGCTAGCAGTTCACCCACTGTGGCAGGACGTTAACATGGTGCCTAGCGGGATGCAGTCGGGCATTTGGGTTCTTTAACTTTGCAACACTGGCATCTCGTTGTTAGAATATAGAAGGCTGACCAAACTTCCTGCTGGGTTTGAGTGGCATTGCTGTCAGTGCTCTCCACAGACTGTTTCTTCTGCCTCTCTGCTTGCAAGTTCCGGTTCCAACTGCTCATCACCCACGGTGTTTGTCATCCCATTGGCAGAGTACCCGACTTTCAGAATTCAGCTGAAATTCAGAATTCAGAGGGATGTGTCTTTCACTGGACTCAACCTGCATTCAGGAGGGTAGTGAATCTTGGTTTTGAAGTGCCATACCAAACCTCTGGTGCTATACACAAGTATATCGGGTAGGTCCCTGCACTACCCTTCCTCCCAGCAATGTTTGAAACCCTAGTTGACATCGCCACTCCTCCGCTGCAGCCACTGGTGGATTACATCGACAACTTGGGTCGATAACCCTACGTGGCCAGTCGAATCCTGGTCCATTTTTTGTTTAGCTGTGCGGACAAACAATGATCTGGAAGGCTGGCACAACTGCATCAACAGCAGAGGGAGCAACAGCATCAACTTCTACAGGCTCATCAAACTGCTGCACAGAGAGGCCAAGTTAGTCACCCTACAGACCCTTCACCCTTCACTGGAATGGTCCTCCACTCGAAAGGTCGTGTATTCCTTTAGCCATGGCAGGCAATCCACCTGGGAGAGGGATAACTCTAACAGTAAACCAGGGCAGATGGGGCTCGTTAGCCATGGCAGGCAATCCACCTAGGCGCTCAGCCCAAAACTGGGGTTGCCCGTCAGGAAGAGCATCCGGGGCATAAAACTCATGCTGCAAATTTAAATTATGAACGACAACAATAGAATTATAAGCGTATCATCGACCGTCTAACCTCATAAGATATTATGGGAATATCTGACGTTAAACAGAAAGATGATCCTGCCTTTGTATGGCCAGCGCTTGGATCTCTTTCACCGTTTGCTTTTTAGGGGACCAGCAACTTAAGTGAGCTAGTTCTTTTTCTTTCTTTTTTTTACTGCCTTCGGCCAGTCTTCCTATAAAGTAAAAAGAAAAATTTATCAAGCTACTTTTGAAGAAATAACACGACTGTTTATGTGACCAGCGTTTATGTCACCATCTCAACCCATATAGTGATCGCCCAAATTCCAGCAACAAGAATTATCTCTAGTGTTTAGGTGTAATAGAAAAAAAGTAGCCTTTTAATTTTCTGGCTACCAATATTACCGTATTTTTGTGTGCCTAAGACCGTAAGACGCAATTTTTTATTAAATTGTCCTCCGAAATTTTTCATGCGTTCTCTAAGCCATCGTTTAAATTTTCAATATTATTATTATACGAGTCAACTGGCACACAGTGGTAATTCACAGTATTAGCTTTATATCAATATTACCAGCATAAACATTTTCATGCACCGAGACACTGTTGGCCTAGAACGTTTCGGATGAAACATGACCAAGCATTATATTCCATATACGTATATTTAAGTGTTTTTCAGTTTACTAGTGTGTCTGAAAACAGATACATATGTTCACCAATGAACTCGAAAGGAAGTTTTATTGAAATCCATGAAGTAATAGATTAAATGCAAAAAAGCTGAGGTTAACCCACTCCAGTTGAATGCACAAGTAAACAAAGCCATCAACACTACCGTAGGTGAGCTTTGAGTGTAAACTTACGTACTGTGTATCTGTACTTGAAAGAAAAGATGCACATTACAAGTGGTTAAAATGATCTACATTGTCTCTTGGGCACCCACAAAACATCTTGGTAAGATTGATGAGTGTTAATCCCCGATTTATTTATTATTTTTTCTAAAATTTGCAAGTCTAAATTGGGGTGCGTCTTACACGTCGGAGCATCATAGATCCCCAAAATGTAGTATTCCATGATTAGAGCACTTAAAGAAAAATGATAACTTAAAAAAACCAATAGTCTTATTCATTGAATTAAAAGTATTGATGACCCTTTAACCTGGCACACTAAAAAGGATTCTAAAAATCAGATTCTCCAATGGATGTTAGAAATAGTATGAATACAGTAGTCCCTTATAAGATGTGGACTCGAGATGAGTTTTTGAAAGAAGCGAAGACATTAATTATTACCACTATAGCAAAAGAGATGCAGGTCTGAACCAGCAACACCTCAACATTGGTGCACTGTGACGTCATGTACCCACAAAGCCACCCTCCCCTTTACTTGTGTGCAAGAATATTTTGCATTGCAAAGATTGATTGATTGATTTAATGCCTAAAAAGGTTAATGTGCCAGACATCAGAGGTCATATGGCACTATGGCAAAGCATATAAAGGGGAGGGGTTAAAGCATAATAGTGAAACGATGAGGGAAGGGGAAAGAACGGAATGTTACAGCAGGATGGTTAGATCAGATGTAGATGTGGATTTGTTGGAGGAAGGAGGTTAAATTTTCCAGGGAGAAGGAGGGGGATTCCGGGAGAATGTCTGCAAGACAGGGAGGTCGGGAAAGGAAGGACAAATGAGGGAAGGATCTGGAATGGGCAGGAGTAAGATGGGGGCAGGATATTAGGACATGTTGGACAGTGAGAGGAACTTGACAGGGTGTGCAGACTCGCAGAGGGTTGGGGAGGAGCGTGACATGAGATAGGAGTGTGTGAGGTTGGTATGGCCTATGCGTAAGCGTGCGAGAGCAGTCTCCCAACGTCTATTAGAGTGGTAAGGATTTGACCATGGAGAGATAGAGGGTTTGATCAGGCGAAGTTTATTGGCAGAGAAAGTGGTCCAGGAGGATTGCCAGCGGTCGAATAGGAAAGATTTAAAGGAAGGGTAGTAGTCGGAGGCTGACAAGTTTGAGAAACGGGGGCATTGGGACATAGTGGCCGAATTGTTTTGAAGCAAATTGTTTTGTGGCGTATGGATAGTCGGAATAACCAGTCTTGGATCTCCCGAACAAGAGGGTGAAGTGAGCGAAGAGATTGTATAAGAGAAAGGGAATTGCGGGAATCAGTGAAGATAGTGAAGGAACAGGATGGGTAGAAAAGTATGCGTTTCAAGGCGAAGAGGATGGCGTACAATTCCGTTGTAAGAACAGTGAATTCTGTAGGTAGTTGGTATTGATAGTGAAGAGAGGGGAAGAGGACAGCAAAGCCAGAACCAGAGTGGGATTTAGAACCGTCAAAGAAAGGCTTAGAGATAGTGTAAAATCAAGGAAATTATCACCAATGAAGAGCAAACTTATGACAAAAAGACAGCTTCCATAACCTTAAACAGAGCAAGGACTAATAACTTAGATCTGAATGGGAGAAAACTATTCTCAAACAAAATTACAAACTATGTAATGTGGTGAAGAAATGGAAAACTCAGACCACTCTCTGCTGTTTTACCCAAGATAACATACATACACACAGACATTAGAAATTTCCTCTGCAAAAAGTGAAAGTGAACTTTAAAATAATATATATAGTATAAAACATAGAAAATAAGAAATCATAAATGCTACAGCAGCAGCAATAATGAAAATTAAAAACACAAATTAAAATACATATCAAGCTGCCATTACAAAGGCTTCAGCACCAACATCGACATGGCCACCGAGACAGTGGGGAGAGAGCCCCGTTTGTGGTGGCTTTATATCAGTAATTATCCTGCTCTTATTGCTCGTCAATTTTCTTCCACTTTCACAGAACCCTTCAGATACTCAAAAAATGTTAGTACAAAGTGGAGGAGAAATGGCCATTTTACTCACTCTACTAATATAGAAGAAGAAATATGAAAGGATAACTTAGAAATGTCCACTTCGTCTTGCCAAGTATAAGGTATGGTAAATAGAGGTGGTTAAGGCCTCTCAATTTAAGATTTAAGTTTTGGACCAGGGCTGCAACATTAACACTTATATAATGGGTTTCAATGGTACAAGAGACAGTTTTCTTAAACACAGCAAGACCTGCTACATCAACCATGTCTTACAAGGGACTACCGTAGTCAAAAAATATTTTACCGCAGTACACAGAACAGTTTTTTTTATCAACTTAGGCTTTTGCCAGTTATATGTAATTTGTCTTTTGGGAGCCATTGTCAATGCACAAAAAAATTAAATTGTTATCCATATCCTCTGAAAAAAGCTGTAAGCAAGCACAAAGTACAGTAAAAATTAACGACAAACAAACAAATCAACTAGTTTGAAACTAGAGTGGAGACGCTTAACAGACCCTTTGCTAGTTTTTAGCTGGTGCGAAACTAGTGATTTACTAGTTTTTAATTTGAGTATTATGTACTTCTCAGATTTTGTTAACTGAAAAATATTTGTAAATAAGAGGCAAGCAGAGCACAAGGTAAACGCAAACAAATTGACTGATGTGTGAGGAGAGTGGAATATTGGCAGTGTATAATTTTTTTTAAATCTTAATTTCCTTTTTTTGTGTGTTTCCCAGATAGTCCATCCAAAGTTTCCAAAACTGCAAAATATTTACCCCAACACCCAAAAGTGAACTATAATTAATTCCACTAGTTTGCTGAGAATATATCAAATGATGTCGGGAATTAATTATTTTTTTCTTTGCAAAAGCTGAACAGTTATATGAAATCAGAGGTTACCAGCCTATTTTCCACACCAATTACCACGTTTACTGGAAAATTTATTCATATGATCCCTCTACTCAATTACAAACTTTTCTACACTTGGCAATTCTTTCTCTGAAAAAATCAGGTTTACAACACCAAGGTGTTACTCTTCCTACTGTTGTATTTCATCTCCTGTATATTTTAGAACCCTATGCAAGTAATCAGTTTATGAACGGATAGTTTTCTAATTAAAAGTCAACAAGAACAAACAAAATGCCCTCCTGCCATATGTTTAAATATGAACCTTAAAAACAAGCTATAAATCATGAGATATCTAGCTGTATGAATCAACTAAGAAATCTGATGGTAAGCATAATCACAGAATAAGTCCTTGGTTCAGGTGCTTACATATTGACAGACAACACTGCTGTCTGAAGACTAGAATTTGTTAACACAAGGTAGAGTTATTTTAAACAAAACAGTGACCTGGAAGGACTAATACAGAACTGCAAAAACTGTTTCAGCCTACGATTATGTCACTAGCACTGAAAACAATATTTCAGCATTTGATGATCAATTTTGAGAATTCTACAACGACAATTCTGTGGTTATTGCCAACTTTTTGAGGGCTGCACTTTCCAACAATAGGGTGCAGGGAGCAAAATATTTAAAATAAACATTAGCTACACATGTGGCAAACTTTGAACACAGTGCAATTCAGCAACTTTTTTTTCTGTATACATAAGGCCCTTTCCCAAACGTGTGGGGTGACCCAAGGCCTAGAACAGATTACCTGCAACTCATTATATCCTAAATAATATGATCGGTATCCCAGAGTAACTTATAAAAGACATGAATATTATTCAAATTCCTATGGATCAAATTGCACAAATACCTTCAAATGTTGAAAAATTTCTTCCCTGCAAAAATCAGGCTACTTTCAAGTGATGAGCCTGATAAGAAATGCTTCAATTATACATGGCGGACAACACTTATACGACATAAGCACAACAGTAGCATAGCAAACTTCTGAGAAAAATCATTCTGATAATTATGAGATACTTATATCAATACCTAGTATGCTCTCTGCTGATGTTCTGAAACCACAGGATATGTTTCATATGCCTATCTGGAAAAAAACCTTCCCTCTTTAATTTCTTTGTTATAACAACTCAGCTCTCTTCTCCTCCTCCCCCTCCTCCTTCAAGGAACAACAAACACAACACAACAATATTGCAAAAATGTTCTTGGTATATGATTTTTCTATATGTTGAAAATCGTTCTGGGCAGGAATTCAGTAACTATCCCACTTATTCAATACCATAATTTCAAGTGTGTAGTTTTCTGTCAGCATCAGACATAACTATAGGAGTTTCAAAGATACTAACTTGAGTATAGTATACAAGGCACTTATGCAACAATTAATGTAATTCTTATGCAATCGGAATATTCATTGCAAGTCATAAACTTTCCTACAGTTCAGTTACATGGTGATAAAATTATACTTATTTCATGGTGTCAAATGTAGATGGTATAAATCTTGTTTTTGACATAAAACATGATCTACAAAATATATTCATCCACTGCCACAGCAGCCTACAGTTTTATGAGATCTCAACTGCTACTAACCTAGAAATCTTTCCTACCTTCATTATAAGAATAGTTTTTGCATATAATTAATGAGAGGTACTGGGGAGCAACTATTCTTTTACTAGCGAGATAAAAATAAATATCTTTGAGTTGGCCCACTGTGTTGTGCAGGTTGTTCCCTCTAGATACCATACACTCCATCTTCCAACTAACTGGTGGGAAGCCAAGGGGAACAATGACTTAAGTAACACACATCATTCTTCACCCAGCACATCACCAATATAACTGACAAGTTCCATGTATGATTTAGAAGAAAAATCTGACGGGTAAAACAGAACAATTGTAAACATGTACTTACATACAAACAGCCATGTCTATGTATATACATACACACATGAACACACACACACACTAACACACACACATTGCCTTCCAAATATACTAGTATTTACTTAGATACTACATTCAGGGAAATTAGAGGAAAATCAAGAAATAGAAGAAGGAACAAAAAAGAAAAGACAGACATGAATGAGTGTGACGTGACTGCTGCGAGATGGTGAATCTGAACCAGTGTGAATGGCTTTCCTAATTCTCCTTCTTGTCACCCTCCCCAAGGGAGTGTTCGGAAGGATCCGAGGAAGAACGGTTGTCCTCAACACCGCCCTTGGAGAAGGTGGCGGCAATGATGCGCAGGATGAGGCAAGTCCAGTACACATGCAGTACTAACAATGTACACAATAGCCCATTGAAAATGTAGTAGGCAGGGAACATGGGCACAATGGTGGGAGCCACTATCAGTGTGCTGTTAAGGATCCACAGTGGATAGATACCAACTCTTGTTATAATCCACAAGAGGGCAAAGGTAGCAAACACAGCATCGCAGAAAGCCTTGTGACCTGAGTAGATGCTCATTTTGGAAAGTTGGAGGGGTATGTCAGCACAGTCATGAACAATGAGAACCAGAGTACCAATGCGGGTCAGGTTGCAGGTCCAGGAAAAAGTGATGAGTGCAATGGTGACCAAGTGGTGAAAGAACATCTGCCAGAAGTCCTTGCGTCGAATCTCAAAGAAATGAGTGAAGGTCATGGACCAGTAGAAGGAGAGGGAGAGCATGTAGTACCACCAGACATCTGCGTCCACACTATGATTGGGGTAGTCGTACCAGCAGTGCCTGATGTCCCATAACCATGGTTTACCAGACATCACCCATATACCATACACAAAAATGAAGGTGTAGTAGGTGCACTGCCATGAACACTCCATGAACTTTGTGAATTTGTTGAGACGAGTGTGAGCAGTCCTCTGCCTTAACCAGCGCTCCACCTGCCGTTCTGACCACCCAAGGAGGCCGGCACTGGCACTCACCTCGCCATCAGGAACCTTGGACTTGTAGCGACAAAACACTTCCTCCAGAACCTCATTGGGTTTCAATGGGCGAGGCTTCACATCCCTTAAACCCACTGCTGTAGCAAGGTGAGAGTATAAAAATCTGTTCAGCACTAAAAACCGGAGGGCAATGGCAATGAACGCCATAATTATTGGATATGTCCACAAGTCACTCCACTTGGCATACTGGACCTCCTCATTGGGCACCAGGTCGTCCCAGGAGTAGTTTGGAGGCAGCCACACCCATGGGTTCCAAAACCAAGATGAAAATCTGCTCCACATCCACGCTGCCATCCTGGGGAGAGGAAACTCCATCACCAACTTTTCTTTTCTTCAAGGGTAGGTTAAAAGGATCATTCTTACTTAAATAGGAACAGAGAATCTGTCTCCTCAACACTGGCAAGCAACTATGCAAGGGTGGAGCTCCCATATTGTCAGAATGAAGAGAAGAGAAGACAAGGCTTCATGAAAATGACTGACAAACCATCA
Source organism: Chionoecetes opilio (assembly GCA_016584305.1). Classification (NCBI taxonomy): domain Eukaryota; kingdom Metazoa; phylum Arthropoda; class Malacostraca; order Decapoda; family Majidae; genus Chionoecetes; species Chionoecetes opilio. The sequence goes on from JACEEZ010013714.1 coordinate 33,309, forward strand.
AACATTGGCACGTACAAATGCACTCGTACTGATATTGAAAGAAAAAGAAAAAACATGTAAAATGATAAAACAAAGGAAATAGTTGAATAAATGGTTAAGGCTTCTATCAAACACTGAATACTTACAAAATAAAATTACTAGAAGAAAAGCCCAGACGCATCAGTCTTCAAATGCCATTTTTTCTTATGATTTTCATAAGCACAACACATGTTGTAACACCGTATCCTCTGTGATTCATATGCCATGCTATCTATCTTTTACTAGTGACAACAGAGGTCATGTAATCAGGCAGTCACTCCATATATATGGAGATGGCTCTTGAAAACATAAGAGTGCTTAACATAAAGACAACATTGGTTTCAAAACTAGGCAATAAGTAGATGAAGACTTGAGCAATGTCGTAAGACATTGCAGTACTTGAGACAATGTAAAGAATATAACACTTTCCCATGACATTTATAGCACAAAACTTGAAAAATCCTTAGGGTAACGATTTTAGTAGTTAAAGACAATCTTGCTTGGGTTCAGTGACAGGGCAGTTAAAGTATCTACCTTCTAATCTTTACAGGAAAGTGGCAAACATGAAAATGCTTATCTTTACTACCGTACTTCTTTTTTCTGTGCGTGCGTGTATACCTGGTTGTATAAACTTGGTTATAGATACAACTAGGTGTGTGTGTGTGTGTGTGTGTGTGTGTGTAATTCACCCATGGTCTTGCCCACGCAAGCTGGACTCGCGATAGGCAGTTTTACCGTCTTGGAAAGAGCTTTGAGCTCGTACTGACTATTCTTTAGGTAATGCTTGGAAAAAAAATGTCATGTTAATTGAAGTTAAATTTGTCATATCCATGACTAATAGTAAATTTCCCAATGCATAATTTATGCTCGTGCTCATTTTTGCTACATATCGCGGATGGTACTACGTCACTTATTGTTTACAATTATTATTAACTTACGGCAGTTAGCACTACAAGCGAGCGTGGTAAGTTTTATGAAATGCTTTTTAAGGCTAAGTCTGTTGGCAACTAGTAGCTATTAGTAACTTTCTAACAAGTTACATGCATCTGGCTGGGCCCAGCTGTCTGCAAGGCAGATGCATAGGCAGCGGTAGCCATGTGGAGGCCTAGAGTAACTGGCTGCTTCTTCCCTTTGTCTTCCCTGAGCGGTTTATGTTCCTTAACATCGCATCTTATTATTACACAGGCCAATACCTCAATGGCTCGCATTGCCTGAACTACAAAAAGGCAGGAAAAGCAAGGAGTCTTCCGTGCATGTGTTGATACATTAAGATTTGATCAGCTGACAGCTGACAGCGACAATGCATTGTAGCTCCTCCTTATCATTTATCCTACATAGCAGGGCAGTGATATCCATGGTGATTAGTGAGATCAATCTTGTGCCAGCTGCCTGCGCTTGTGACACGGATGGAATGCTGTGTTTATCTGATGTAGGAGGCGAGGTGGCATGCAAACAACAGCTGTGTGTAAGGCAGAGCAGTGGCAGCCATGTGAAGGGCTGGAGCAGCAGTCTGCTTCTTTTTTGTGTCTCCCACAGACATTTAATGTGTCTTAATGCCTGCGACTTATGCAACACAAGGCAATGCCTAAATGCCTCTGACTGACTGTTCAACAGAAAGTCATGACAAACAAGGAGTGTTGCATGAGTTTGTGTGGTGTTGATCAGTTGACAGCTGTAAATCAGTGTACCGCAGGCTGTGGTTAAGGGAGGGTGTGCTGTTTGTGCTTCTGACTTTCACGAAAAAAAAAGCAGCCTCTTAGCTACTAATGCATACTGACATATGCACTGTGTGACCAGAGGTGGGCGAGAGCGATACTTAGTGCGATACTGCGATACTATCGCACCGCCAAAAAAGTATTGCAAAGGATTCAAAGTAGCGGAGTATAAGTATTGCAACTCAAGTATCGCTTAAATTTCCCGCGATACTTTAAAAGACGACCTTAAACAAAAGTTTTTCAGCGGCAATGCGCATAGATTTGGCGCCTTACTGTCATAACAGCTTTCTGGCACACAGAACATTTGTCATTTATCGATTCATGATCGCACTAATCACACGTCAAATTTTAATCTTTTAATATAACTACATTAGTAACATTACATACCTAGGTAAGTGCATTATGCAATGTTTTTCTACACTTCAAATAAACTGCCTGTATCTCAGCTTAAAAGACAACGTACAAACATCAAAATAAAAACCGACAAATTTTAAATTTGTCAGTTTAAAAATAAATATATTACAATGTTTTAATGTGCCTAAACTGTAGTTTAAGTAAAATAGATCTTTTTTTGGCTAATAGTGTTTTCTTAGGTAGCAAAGTATCGCAAAGCTAAATTTTTGATATCGCTGTATCGCTGCGATACCATCGCTTGAAGAAAAAAGTATCGGTAGTGGAGTATCGCAGTATCGCGTATAGTTTTAAGAAAATCCGAAAAAGTAGCGGAGTATCGCGTATCGAACTAGCGGGAAAAAAGTATCGCAGTATCGTTATCGCACTACCAAAAAAAAGTATCGCGCCCACCTCTGTGTGTGACACTATCCTAAACGCCAACTTATGGCCGTGTTACGTTCTTACCAACCGATCGTAACTTGATTTGGATGTCGGACAACCACAAGAATTCAATTACCGTATTTGCCGGCGCATAAGATGCCAAAGATTTTTATTTTAAGATTTTTCCAAGAAAGGGAATGCAAAATTCATCCTGCGTCTAATGCGGCCATATTACTAATGAGAGTTCGGGCAGAGAATGCAGATTGGCCAGTGGTGTCTAATTACTAAGGGGGTCTCAAGTGATCTATGTTGAGCAGTAGACCACTGAACACAAATTTGTAATTGTGTTACTAATAATATCAACAGTAAGTAATGCATAATACCAAGAAAAAGTTGGAGTTTAAGAGAAAACAAGGTCGCGATTTCTGCTGCCAAGTTGGCCGTCAGATGTAATCATCATCCTTACCGCAGTCCCGCTGCCACTCTCTACTGTAAATGGATCGGAGACAGGGTAGGCCATTATACCACCTCGATCCCTCAATCCTCACCCCTGTATCTCTATGGATAAGAAAATTGTAAACTGTAACTGGAAAGTGCTAGTAAAAAGGCTGCGACGGTAGCTACCTGTAGACGGGACGGAAGCCTTTCACACATCACACCAAGACCAAGACCCATCACGGCGCCAAAACTTCATCCGCCTCAAGGCTGAATCACACCATACCATCATGCCTTGACCTGTACCTTCCTGAGGAAGACTAATCAACCCTCGCGACTGTGATAGATTCACAGGTGTAAACCATGGCAAATATATTCAATCCTGACATTGGTGCCCTTCAACAATAACAAAAAGGTAGAGATGGTTACCTTAATATCTTGGTAAATTTTTGTTATTGGGCAACCACCGATTTCGAGGCTGAAACTTAGTTTTTCCGAATAGTTTTGCTGTGTTTTGTATTAATCTGGTTTTCGTTTTTGTCGGAAATCAATGTTTGTTTACATGTGTGTGGGGGGGGTGCCGCCCTGCCCCTCCAGGCTTGCCCCCGCAAACATTGCTAAGCTTCACACTGCCATAGTATTGGTAATTTTCGTTTTATCTCTATATCTTCTGTTACTAAACCAAACCTCACCTCTAACCTAACCTGATTTAATCTAACTTAAGGGGTGGTTGTAGGGGGTCGACCTGAATTTTTTTTTTTTTTTTTGGCTTATATTTTTCTGTCATTCTTGCTGCTTCTTTTGGTATATGCAAAAGTTTGATAAAAAAAATTATAATAGGTGTTTTGCCTAATGCAATGAGGCGTCCTGTCATGAGGATCCGCGATATTATTCGCTGCAATAGAGATGTATTCTAAGTAAAATACCCCGTATTTTTTTTAGGTTAATTTTTTTTTCTTAGTCTCCCATGAAACTTAAACGTTCTCTCTCACTACTACATGAGAAAACGGGAAATTTCTAGCAGTCACTAATAGTTTATCGTATTTATTCCGTGAGTAAGTATATATCATATTTTCTTCGTAAATCCAACAACAAAATCTATATATCTGCATCAGATGTCTTTTGCATTAATATTTCATTGATTTTACACAGTGGAACACTGGTTTTTACTTTGAAATATGGCGAAATAATAAAATTTGAGTATATATCCTGTGAATTTCAAGTCTCTAGCTGCAATAGGTAAAGTACACTAACTGCTTCAACTTCATCGCTTGATTTCTCAAAACGTTGGTTTTTGCATTTTAAAAATTATCTCCTTTGCACTTTTTATTAAACAAATATTTCCTACTGCAGCTTATGAAAGTATGAAAAAGGAATTAGTTTTGCTGTAGTAACTATTGTTTGAAGTTGATTCTGATTTTTGACAAATTTATGTCAATTTTTTTTTTTTCATCGAACTTTAAAAACAATTTTTTACTATTGTATAAAAACAAACTACAGCAAACCTTAATCTCCTATCCTTCCTGATTAAAATGCTTTTTGAATTAAATAAATTGGTCAATAAATAAAGGAGGAGTTACAAGAAGAACATAAGCAATTTAACATGGGATTCGCAATTTTACAACCCCCCCTTAACTTTCTGGCTGAAATAACGGCAGATTTTCGTTAGTGCATGTAATGCCATTCATATTCGATTGCACCATGGGAAATGGGGCTCTAAATACTCAGAATGAAGAAAGCTACACGATAATGGAGGTAAGAATCCTAGGACTTTTGAAAGCCCACTACCTAAATAATACCATTATCTTTACTGCAAATTTTCCACAAAGTCTAAACACATAGCAGAAAATCAACAAAGGCAAACTTACAACATTAAATCTAAGCTAAATGTCATAGGTAGATAATATTAGAATATCAATTCGTGGAGCATCCTGCAATAAATGATGACCGATTTTGGTTACCCTACACATTCTCTTTACATTTTAAAAATATATTTTTTCATTCACATTCACTACACTGTAAATATTGTATTTGAGAACATGCTCTAAATAATTTGTTTTCCCTTATAAAATCTTTTTTTAATAACTTTTAATAAATTTACAAAAAATAAATGTCCCCAAAACACTAATAATTATTTTTTCTCAAAATATTTATGTAAAATACGGATGCGTCTTATGCGCCGGCAAATACGGTACAGGAGAACCTCATTTAACCAGCATTTAAAACAACGGCAGCCTCAAAACAACGGCACTAATCGACCCAGGCATTAATTAAGTATAATTATTTCAAAAACTGAGAAAATCGGCAGAAATTTAGTTGGGCAAGGCTGTGGTCTACACAGACTCCCTCTCCTCACTCCACCTCCTCCTCTCCCGCCATCCACGATCCTCTACGTCCCTCGTCCACACCATCCAGAGGGCCCTTCACCTTACCAACGAGGGGTGGGAGATCGCCTTCCAGTGGGTTCCCTCCCACGCTGGTATCCCAGGCAACGAGGTGGCTGATTCTGCTGCCAGGATGGCCTTAACAGATGTAAACACGACACCCTTCCCTCTGCCGCTCTCCGCGGCCAAACGGGTCTCCCGGGTCTGCCGCTCCACCGGGAATAACACACTCGGCGATGCCCTCCGCATCACCTCCATGGGCCAATACCGCAGTGACTCTTCCCCCCAGCCGTGGATACGGAAAAAGTCCCGCGTCCTGGATGTCACTCTCACCCGCCTCCGCCTGGGGCACACGACACTCACGGCTCACCTGCATCGCCTCCGTCTGTCCCCTGACCCCCACTGCCCTTGGTGCATGAATTTTCCGGAGACTATTGAACACTTTCTGCTGCAGTGTCTGCACTTCCACTCACACCGTGTAGTGCTACAGTCTCAACTCCTCGCCCTGAACGTCACCACCTTTGACCTGCCCACCCTGCTGGCGGCGGCTGGCGTTCCCCCCTCTCGGCAACACGCCGTCATCCGCCTCACCTGTGCCTTCCTGAGGAAGACAGGTCAACTACCGCACCTGTGATAGCATCATAGGACATCACCAGGGCTCATAGTGTTCCCCAAGGGATCCTCGCAGCCCTAAAACAACAACAACAACAACAACCTCCAGAAACCACAGTATTTATTGGGATTTTGGGCGATTCCATAAGAGTAACTCAAAACAACGGCAAAATGAGTTATCCGGCATGCGCTCCCCCCCGAGGGTGCCGGATAAACGAGGTTCTCCTGTATACGAGTTTCATGAATTTTCACTTCATTCGCTGTTCCAGCCATTCTAAGTCAAAGATACGAATATGGCGATACATGGCTGTATATTTTCCAGTAATTTTGTGCCGTTGTAACCTTTAAATAATTGTATCAAGCATTATCTTTGATTCAATGCATATATAAGAACATAAGAAAATAAGAAAGCTACAAGAGGTAGTTCCTGTAATACAATGTCATATACATTACTTACATCCACCTCTCATCCCTATCCATATAATTTGTAGTCTTCTTTTAAAACTCCTTATCGTCTCTGTACTAACTACCTGATAACTTAATATATTCCTTATATGCACGTCTCTCATCACTAGTATAGTATTATACATGTCATCTGTTATGTGCAGTGTTGTAGATGTACAAACGGGGGTCAGTAACACACCAATAGTACAGAAATATTACCTTCACGTCATCTAAGGTGACGCTTCAAGAAAAACCAAACTGTCATCTCTACACCCCACATGGCACCAGGCAGTGCTTTTTACTTATATAT
>JACEEZ010013714.1:47500-217500 GCA_016584305.1 Chionoecetes opilio
GCACAGCTCCTCCCATTCAGTTTCTATATTATTTACTTTTTAGTCTTACCCACCCAAACTCCAGCTTCTCATAAGGTCCCCAACCTTGCAGGGAGGAAATTATTTGGTTTCTCAGTACCCCGCAAATCCTACCCATTACAAGCAAGGGAAATGACTTGGGTGGTTATAGGTGGATTTTGCTTTTATTTATTTATTTATTTATCTTTGTTAGCTTGTCTAGGTTTAGTTAGCGATTCTAATGGTGCATGGCGTCAATTAACATTGCTGCCACCCACATCTCACAACATAGAAAATAAGCACCTTTCTATAAACTAGTACAAATTCATGGTAGTATATATAGTTTCTGGTGTAAGTGCATAAATTTTTGGTAAGTCAAAGATGAGCATAAGTTTTATAAAATAAATGAATTGGTAACATTGTTCCTTCCCACAATAGGCTGACCAGAACATAAATGTGTCAACATTTGCACGTCAGGCAGGCTGTCTGCTCGCTGTCTCCATTTGCTGTGCAGTTTAGTGTTGCCGAACACGTTGCATAAATTTTCCATGCATGTTGTGTTTGTGCAAAATGCTGTAATGCAATATCATTCCATATTCTTAGGGAAATCTTTGCAAATAAGTAACTAGACATAACTAAAAGAAATATACGCAGTGAGACCACGTCCGATAGTGGAAGTGATGTTGAATATACAGAGACTGGAGACAGTAAGAGTGGGGGCATGGGGGTGTAATGGTTCAAATAGCCTAGAAAACCGCTAGTCACGCGGGATGATATCAGTTTGGTCTAGGGGCACCGGGCCCGCCTGTGGTGGTGCCACTTCTAAGGCGGAATCGGTTGGAGCCCCACCATGGTCAATACATAAAAATTGAAAATGATATACACACAAACCTCGATTTCCCGGACCTCCATTTCCCGGATATCGGATTTGCCGGACAAAAGCCAAGGTCCGGGAATATGTCAGAGTCCCAGACAATTTTTTTTACGTTGAAATGCCTGGTCCTGTTCGTAAATTGACAAAGTTGTTCGGCGGTCCGAGCGTCTCCTGTCATCCCTGGTCAGTGTCCGCACCTCCCGCCAGGTGGCAGCATGCTCAGCGGTCGTATTGTTTACATTTGGGCACATGACACTTACGGTTCACCTGCACTGCCTCCGTCAGTCCCCTGACTCCCACTGCCCCTGGTACAGGGACATCCGAGATAATTGAACACTTTCTGCTGCCTCCCGCCAGGTGGCAGCATCCTCAGCGGTCGTATTGTTTACATTTGGACACACGACACTCACGGTTCACCTGCACCACCTCCGTTAGTCCCCTGACCCCCACTGCCCCTGGTGCAGGAACATCTCTTGAGACTATTGAACACTTTCTGCTGCCTCCCGCCAGGTGGCAGCATGCTCAGCGGACGTAAAAGTCCGCGGCGGGGTAGTTGATATTGGCGGTTGCCGGACAGTAAATACTAGAGTAGGATAAGCGTCCGGGGGTGGGTAATGGCATAGTTTTTTTTTTCTTCGTTTTTTTCTGTTTAGAGGATAATTCCTAGACTGTTGCGATTCCCGGACCAGTGCTCCCCCCTATTAGTCCGGGAAAACGAGGTTTGTGTGCATTTCCCAAATTGTGATTGTTACTCTGCCAGTTCGTCTGTGGAAAGATTCTTCAGACAGGATTCAAAAGGGTTAATTGTGGGCCCAGACGCTCTGTCGGTCTCGTGATACCAGCCTATGGATCAGTACATTGGCTCCCTGTTCAGTCCCCTCGACCAGTTACTATAGCAGTAGTCTTCTCATTGGTCATGAGGGCTGCAGCTCCCCCTTCGGCATCCCCTTCAGAATAACATCACAATGACAGGAGAGAAGAAAAAGGAAGAGATTTAGAGAGAATAGGAAGTGTTCAAGTAGCTGACCGGCAGTTACGGGCTCCACAGGTGATCATCCGTGGAGCCCGTTGACAGATGACCTACAAAGTGATACTAAGCAGAAAAGGTCACAAGAAGAAGAAGAAGCCTCCCGAAAACCCGGGAAATTTGAAACTGCGCTCCGAAATTCATGCCGGAAAACTGATTGAACCGGCATATTGATTGCCGGATTAGTGATGGTTACAGTTACAGGGTTACAGGGGGATTCAATCATCGGAGATATCATGTTGATTTCAGTTCTCAATTATTTTTTCAAGATCTAATTCACAAATCAAAATGGCAATACAGGTTGCCCATCACTAATCTGGCAACCACGGGACCTTAGGACTGCCGGATTTTCGAAATTTCCGGATTATTGATGTTTTGTCCCCTGCCTCTATATATGCTGTATATACACAGGGCCCCATCTTTCTGCTCTAGTCTCCTGTCCCACTCCTCTCTGCCTAGGACTGTTACTATTGACGCTATAAGCCTTTCCCTCCGACTCCTATACTTGTTGCATTCCACAATGACATGTTCTACGGTTTCTTTCTCTCCTACCCTGCAGCTACAATTCTGGTTCTCCAGTTCCCTGTTCCTTCCGTTGACTTCCAAGGTGCCTGTTCTTGCTTTATAGAGTAACTTACTCTCCCCAGTCACCAGGTCACCCCCTCTGGTTTCTGTTTCCACCTGTACCACTGCAACGTTGATTTCCTGTCGGAAGGTGAGCATACAGCTGATTCTGGGTACAGCGCCATCAAAACAAACGGTGCCAGGGAACAGGCGCCTTCCATGGGCAGGGAAAGAAAGGGCTACAGTGACAAAGAAGGAAGATATGTGTCAAGCTCGAGCACGAGCTTGACAGATGACCTACAAAGCGATACTAAGCAGAAAAGGTCACAAGAAGAAGAAGAAGCCTCCCGAAATTGTGGCGCGCCAACCCGGAAAATTTGAAACTGCGCTCCGAAATTCATGCCGGAAAACTGATTGAACCGGAATATTGATTGCCGGATTAGTGATGGTCAACCTGTACTACCATTGTAAAGATCCTAAAAAGACAGTTCGATTGAAGTGTAGCGCGTATAATGTTCATGGTAGAAGTTTTGAGCCAAGATGTTGGTTTAAATATTTTCTTACTTTTGGTTTATTTTTGTAGAAAAATGCACGAAATTCCTTTTTATAATGGATTTTTAATGCAATCACCTTATAGCAAATTCCTTGTGAATCTACTAATATATAACATGTGCTAATACTAATATATAATGTGCTAATAATAACAGTCTAACTCAATGTCCTATCCACTCTTACACTGATGACTCTACCAGGGATGGAGTATTCGTATTCGTATTCAAATACATTAGAATACAGTATTTGGGTGTATTTGTATTCGAATAATTAAAAGAAATAAAAAGACTCCTTCATATTCGAATACTTGGGAAAATTATTTTTATTCTTCGAATAATCTGACGAATAATCCTAAATTTATTATCAGAAATAACAGTTGTCATTCCTTACAACTCTAGCTTCCTGGGTGGATGTGTATACTGTATAGTACAGGTTCGCAGGCTGTGGCAGCCGACAGGGCGGCGTCTGGAGTTTGACTCAGTTGCCACTTGTAAGTGGAAGACAACTGGGTTGTCCAGGTTGAAACAGGCTAATTCTTGGACTTATTCTCTACTGTTCTGTTGCCCCCTGGATATTACATGTACAATACATGTACTGCGGTGTCTCCCGGAGGTTACAGTGAATTCACTGTCTGTGTAAACAGTGTGCCAAACGGTGTAAACGGTGTCGTACTCAGTAGTCGTGATTATAACCGTTACTGTTCCCACAGCCGTGAAGAACCTGTCTAGAGTGTGTAGCTGACGGCATTGCAAAGTATGAAAGTGACACGTTACGAACTATAATTGTAAGGATGTGAAGTGCATTTGTATCGCAAATAATTACAGCAGTACAGTAGTGAAAAACTGGTTATTGTCATCATTACATCAAGAACTTATTGTTCAATGAGAAGTATTCATGAATGCATTCAACAATACTTTCATGAAGTATTCGTATGTGTATTCAAATTAACAGTATTTCAGTGTATTCATAGGAATTTGAATACACAACTCTTATATTCACTCCATCCCTGGACTCTACCCTGCATTTTTCATCGTCGTTCATTAGACGTCCAACTCAACAGGAATTAAGTGATTCATGGAGGGATCATGCTCTTTCTATAATTTATGAATGGCGAAAAGCAAACCTTGTTTTGTTCAATGCCGCAAAAACCCAAATTAGTCACATACCCTTCCAAACAACTATCCCCTCTTCTACAATGAACATTCTTGGACTATCCTTTACTAAAAAATCCTAACTGGAAATTCCACATCTCATCTCTTGCTAAATCAGCTTCTAAGAAGTTAGGTGTCCTCTGGCATTTGCATTTTTTTCTTCCTCCCAATTGCTTGATCTGTACAGGGGCCTTATCCGCCCATGTATGGAGTATGCCTCTCATGTTTGGGGGGATCCACTCATACAGCTCTCCTAAACAGGGTTGAGTCAAAAGCTTTTAGTCTCATCAACTCCCCTCCTCTGACTGACTGTCTTCAAGCATTAAATCACCGCCGCAATGTTGCTTCTCTTGCTATCTTCTACCGTGATTTTCATGCTCACTGCTCTTCTGAACTTGCTAACTGCATGCCTGCCTCCCCCCCTCCTGCGGCCTTGCTGCACAAGACTTTCTACTTATTCTCATCCCTATTCTGTCCATCTTCCTAATGATGTTAATCTAATCTAGTTAACCAGTATCTTCACACTTTCATCACTTTCAATGGTAAACTCTGGAACTCTCTTGCTGTTTCTATTTTCCATCATCCTACTACTAAAAAAAAATTTGAGAGAGAAGTACGTATCCAGAACTAAATTGATCCAACCCTTTTCTATATTCTCTTACTGTCTTGTTTACGGGGACTGGCAGCCAGTAGGCTTTTTGTTACAATTTTTTTCACATTTGGCCAGTCCTTTTTTTGATGTAGAAAAATAAATTAACCTCCTAACTGGGGTGCAGGAGGCAGAAAGGACGTCTATCCTCAATGACGACTTTCAGCAAACTTCTGGTTTCAATAAATGTAAGAATAGTCCAGTGTGCCCATATACAGGTGTTCTAACACAATATAAAAGCATCTCGAACCAACTCCTTGAGGTCTGGAATCCTCCACATGTCCATGTAGCACTTAATTTCATCTATACAAACATGGCGTTTGGGCCTCGGGTACAGCGCCAGTCTCAAAAATACTTGGAAAACTAATTTTTTGCCTTAAATACATCACAGAAACACTGTTTTACCAAAACACCATAAGTGAAATGCATGTTTATACCCCATATTTTTCCTGTGCTTCAGTCTGATGGGAAAGGAGTGACATACTTAGTCTTCTATATTATCATAGTGAGTAAACTGGGCATTTCTCCCCCACAATATAATAGCGTTTCATATGTACATTTAGGGTTCTGTCACTTGTGTGAAAGTTTGTCCAAAAAAGACCAATAATTGGCAAGGGGTTGCCAACGTTACAAGCCTCTCTGAACCTTCTCCCGAAACCCAATGGTTTATGGTACTCTCGTCAACCGGATTTCTCGTCGCCGTCGGCGAGTGTTCTTACATTTCACGTCGTTGAGTGTTTTTATTTTCTTCAACAGTTCTTGATCTTGATATTACAGTACCCAATATATATATACCGTATTTGCCGGCGCATAAGACGCACCCGTATTTTACATAAATATTTTGAGAAAAAAATTATTAGTGTTTTGAGGACCTATTTACTTTTCGTAAATTTATTAAAAGTTATTCAAAAAAAGGTTTTGTAAGGGAAAACAAATTATTTTGAGCATGTACCCAAATACAATATTTACAGTGCAGTGAATGTGAATGAAAAATTATACTAGTTAAAATGTAAAGAAAATGTGTAGGGTAACTAAAATTGGTCGTTATTTATTGCAAAATGCTCCACGAATTGATATTCTATTATCATCTACCTATGACATTTAGCTTAGATTTAATGTTTTAAGTATGCCTTTGTTGCTTTTCTGCTGTGTTTATACTTTGTGGAAAATTTGCAGTAAAGATATTGGTATTATTTCGGTAGTGGGCTTTCAAAAGTCCTAGGATTCTTAACTCCATTATCGTGTATCTTTCTTCATTCTGTGTATTTTGAGCCCCATTTCCCATGGCGCAATCGAATATCAATGGCATTGGCAGTGTGAAGCGTAGCAATGTTTGCGGGGCGGGCCTGGAGGGGCAGGGCGGGCACCCACCCCCAGCACACATATGTAAACAAACATTGATTTCCGACAAAAACAAGAGCCAGATTAATTCAAAACACACCAAAACTATTCAGAAAAACTAAGTTTCGGCCTCGAAATCAGTAGTTGCCCAATAACAAAAAATTTCCAAGATATTACACTGTAAGGTAACCATCTCTACCTTTTGTTATTGTTGAAGGGCACCGATGTCGGGATTGAAGATATTCGCCATGGTTTACACCTGTGAATCTATCACAATCGCGAGGGTTGATTAGTCTTAAGACTCTCAGGAAGGTACAGGTCAAGGCATGATGGTACATGATGGTATGGTGTGATTCGGCCTTGAGGCGGATGAAGTTTTGGCACCGTGATGGGTCTTGGTCTTGGTGTAATGTGAGAAAGGCTTCTGTCCCGTCTACAGGTACCGTTGCAGCCTTTTTACTAGCACTCTTTCCAGTTACAGTTTACAATTTCCTTATCCATAGAGATACAGGGGTGAGGATTGAGGGATCGAGGTGGTATAAAGGCCTACCCTGTCTCCCATCCATTTACAGTGGAGAGCAGCAACGGGATTGCGGGAGGGGAGTGATGTTTACATATGACAGCCATCTTGGCAGCAGAAACCGTCACCTTGTTGCCCCACCTCTTGTTTTCTCATAACCCGTAAGTGGTCAACGGCGTACTAGTACGTCATCACAGAGGGGCTTATTTGTGGTCAACAACGTTCAAGTACTATTGGGTACTGTAATATCAAGAACTGTCAAAGAAAATAAGAACACTCGACGACGTGAAATGTAAGAACAACTCGACGACGTGAAATGTAAGAACACTCGCCGACGTCAACGAGAAATCCGGTTGACGAGAGTACCATAAACCCATTGGGTTTACTAGGGGAATGAGGAAATCACTCTGGGTTTACTAGGGGAATGAGGCAGCCACTCTGGGTTTACTAGGAGAATGAGGCAACCACTCTGGGTTTACTAGGGGAATGAGGCAACCACTCTGGGTTTAGTACAACCTCCACAAAACTCAGGCACTTCCTGACCATGGACAGTAAGACATGACTGTAAATTTTCGTCATTGGGCAACCACTGATTTTGAGGCCGAAACTTGGGTTACCTGAATAGTTTTTATGTATTTTGAATGAATATGACAATCGTTTTTATGAAAAATCAATGTTTGTTTACAGGTGTGGGGGGTGCCCTCCCCGCCCCGAAAACCTTGCTCCACTTCGTACTGCCGTAGTATTGATAATATTCTTTTTGATAAATTTCTACACTAGGACCATAATCCCCCATGGCTCCGGTATCAGAAACATTAACAGTTCTCTGCTTCTGAATTTTGCGAGGCCCAGAAGGTTTAGAATTGCAGGTTGAAGGTTTAGAATTGGTATCAGAGACTTAGAGCTGCACCGCTGGACATGATATAGTAATGCCGGAAGGGTAGCTAAGGAGATCGACCACGTCCTCGTTAGTACTCGTTGGAGGATCCTCCAGAACTGCAGGGTTTACCGGAGTGCTGAGTTCTTTGGAACAGATCACAGACTTGTTATTGCTACACTTAAGCTTCATGTCAAGTCCAGAAGAATCTCAAGAAGTAACCATACTATGATTCATCTTGAGAAACTGAAGGACTTGACATGTGCCCACGAGTATGCAGTGGCAGTCTTAAATCGGTTTTATGTGCTCGGTACCCTCGAGGGCCCTGTAGAACTGTGAGATACCTTCAAACGTGAAACTCTCCATGCTGCCAAGGAGTGTATTGGGGAGCGCCCGAGGTCAAGGCGTGGTTTTGTCTCGACGGAGACGCTGGGAAATATTGAGGAGAGTCGTGCTGCCAGACTGGCTGGGTACCAGGACCAGCACAAAGCTCTGTCACGCCGGACTAGAACTCTTCTGGGGAGAGACAAGGAGAGGCATGTCAGGAGTCTCGCTGAGGATGTCGAGGGCCATTTGAACGCTAATGACCTCCGACCCGCCTACCGAGCCCTGAAGAAGCTCCGTTCCAAGTCTCCATCTCGGGCGAGTGCTATTCGAGCAGCAGATGGGCGCCTCGTGTCGGACATGGATGGGCAGATGGCTCGTTGGGCTGAGTACTTTGGGCAGTTGTTTTGGTATTTTTCTGGAAATTTACCAGAGAAAAAGTAAACTGCAAGGACTATGGAGCCCGCTAACTCCTGCGGAATATTAACCCCCCACCTCTAGCCTAACCTAAAGCCGGTATTACACGGGCACTTTTCTGCTCAGTGAGCAGATTTCACAGAGCTGCTCAACGAAACTATTAAGCGGCTATTACACGGGCACTATTCTGCTCAGTGAGCAGATTTCACTGAGCAGTTTTGAGGATTTTGCTCGATGAAAGCCTGTTTGGTTGAGCAAACAGAGAACTACTTCGAAGCTATTTTTGCTCGTCATTTGAGTGAGCAAAAACGTTTTCTGTTATAAAGGACCGACATTAGTGGATGACTATATTATTTATTGCAAGATCATTTTCTTCTAAAACTCAAAAAGACATCAACATGCCTGCTGACTGGACAGACGAGATGGAAAGCTTACTGATTGACTTAGTTCAGGCACATCCTACAATATGGAACATATATAGCCCTTTATTTGTTAAAAAACATTAAAAAAGAAAACAATGCACCCTCAATGCTAAGAGCTGACCTAAGTCATTTTTTACGTGATACACAGGCGACAGGTGTGTTGCGAGGCGCGTACAGGTGTGTAGTGACAGGTGTGGTGTATATGGTAAAGCGAGAGAGGCTAAGATGTGCAGTGTTAGCACCCGAGTGTGTGTGTCTGACCTAAAGAGCGAACGCGTAGTTCTCGTCACTATAACGGCGTCAGCCCCGTACCCCACGGCCACGGGTACGGCGCGGGCCACAGTGGTCCCATAGAAGCTACTCACTGGGATTACAGGAAGTTTAAATGAATCAAAAGCCTTTGGCCTAATCAAAAAAACTTTCTTAATTTGGTATATTGAATTGAAAGTAGTTAGTTTCGTACACTGATTTTGAGTATTTTCGTACATACCTGGTTGTCATTTCGTAACTCTAGTAGTCAAGTTCAACTCTGCGCTGATGGTACGAACGACTATGGTTTCATATAGACTACGAACAACTTTTGGTAATAATGGACGAGAGTTTCGCGGTCGTTTTCAGGAGGACACACAACTATTTTTGGTAAAACTTTGGAAGAAGTCCTTCACCCTAATCTTTTTTTTCTTCCCCCTATAGCCAACAGCCTGGAGAACTGCGGGAATACCGGGTTTTTGGGTGAGGAAGCAAATATAAGTGATTTATGGCTCCAAAAAATCATCAAAGCACTATAAGTAACAAATCTAACCTAAACCTAACCTTAACCACAAAGTATACCTAACCTAACCTCAACCTAACCTTAACCACAAAGTTATACCTAACCTAACCTTAACCACAAATATACCTAACCTAACCTAACCTTAACCACAAAGTATACCTAACCTAACCTAACATTAACCACAAAGTATACCTAACCTAACCTAACCTTAACCACAAAGTATACCTAACCTACCTTAACCACAAAGTATACCTAACCTAACCTAACCTACCTTTAACCACAAAGTATACCTAACCTTAACCACAAGGTATACCTAACCAACCTAACCTTAACCACAAAGTATACCTAACCTAACCTTAACCACAAAGTATACCTAACCTAACCTAACCTTAACCACAAAGTATACCTAACCTAAACCTAACCTTAACCACAAAGTATACCTAACCTTAACCACAAAGTATAACCTAACCTAACCTAACCTAACCTTAACACAAAAGTATACCTAACCTAACCTAACTGGACTTAGAATTTTTTGAGGCACCTCATATTTCATAGCGGCCGTGTGGGTTAACCAAGGCTGAGCGCACGCTGGAACCTTTACAGATGTGAAGTACAATAAGCATACAATACAGTGCGGTAGTTCATTTCAGTCAAAGCCGGAAGGATGAGTTCCAAGTATTTCCCTATTTTTTCTTGGCCTACAATAGGTGCTTGTTCTAATGGAGTTTTATTTTGCGCAACCCCCCCCCCGCCCCAAAAAAAAATGTAATAATGAAACCTAACCTAACCTTATAGGTTTTAATGAAACCTAACCTAACCTTAAAGGTTTTAATGAAACCTAACCTAACCTTAAAGGTTTTAATGAAACCTAACCTAACCTTATAGGTTGTAATGAAACCTAACCTAACTTTAACCACAAAGTAAACTTCTTCTTTTTTTTTTTTTTTTTTTTTTTTTGCGCAAAATAAGCTATCTCCATTACAACAAGCACTGCTTATTAGGAAGCGCCTATGATCATTTGTATCATTACCGCACTCAGGTCTGTATGCATTTTGCTCATCAAAACACAGATCACCGTGTAATAGTTTCGTTGAGCAGCTCAGTGAAATCTGCTCAGTGAGCAGCTGCTCACTGAGCAGAAAAGTGCCCGTGTAATAGCTCCTTTACACGGTGATCTGTGTTTTGATGAGCAAAATGCATACAGACCTGAGCGCGGTTATGATACAAATGATCATAGCGCTTCCTAATAAGCGGTGCTTGTTGTAATGGAGATAGCTTTATTTTGGGGGGGGGAAAAAAAAAAAAAAAAAAAGTATACTTTGTCGTTAAAGTTAGGTTAAGTTTCATTACAACCTATAAGGTTAGGTTAGGTTTCATTAAAACCTTTAAGGTTAGGTTAGGTTTCATTAAAACCTTTAAGGTTAGGTTAGGTCTCATTAAAACCTATAAGGTTAGGTTAGGTTTCATTAAAACCTATAAGGTTAGGTTAGGTTTCATTATTATTATTTTTTTATTTTTGTTGGGGTGAGGGGGGGGGGGGGGGGGGGGTTGCACAAAATAAAACTATCTCTATTAGTACAAGCACCTATTGTAGGCCAAGAAAAAATAGTTGGTGTCTCTGAAAACTACCGCGAAACTCTCGTCCATTATTACCAAAAGTTGTTTCGTAGTCTATATGAAACCATAGTCGTTTCGTACACTCAGCTCAGAGTTGAACTTGACTACTAGAGTTACGAAATGACACCAGGTATGTACGAAAATACTCAAAATCAGTGTACGAAACTAACTACTTTCAATTCAATATACCTAATTAAGAAAGGTTTTTTGATTAGGCCAAAGGTTTTTGATTCATTTAAACTTCCTGTAATCCCCGAGAGTAGCTTCTATGGACCACTGTGGCCCGCGCCGTACCCGTGGCCGCGGCGGTACGGGGCTGACGCCGTTATAGTGGACGAGAACTGTGCGTTCGCTCTTTAGGTCAGACACACACACTCGGGGGCTAACACCGCACTCTTAGCATCTCTCGTTTTACCATATACACCACACCTGTCACTATACACCTGTACGGCCTCGCAACACACCTGTCGCCTGTGTATCACCGTAAATAAATGACTTGAAAGGTCAGGCTTCTTAGGTATTGAGGGTGTGTTTTCTTTTTTAATGGTTTTTTAACAAATAAGGGGCTATATATGTTCCATATTGTAGGATGTGCCTGAACTAAGTCAATCAGTAAGCTTTCCATCTCGTCTGTCCAGTCAGCAGGCATGTTGATGTCTTCTTGAGTTTTAGAAGAAAATGATCTTGCAATAAATAATATAGTCATCCACTAATGTCGGTTCTTTATAACAGAAAACGTTTTTGCTCACTCAAGTGATGAGCAAAAATAGCTTCGAAGTAGTTCGCTGTTTGCTTACCCAAACAGGCTTTCGTTAAGCAAAATCCTCAAAACTGCTCACTGAGCAGAAAAGTGCCCGTGTAATAGCCACTTAGCCAAATCTAATTTAACCTAACTTAAGTTTCTGGCTGAAATAACAGTAGATTTTCGGTAGTACATGTAATGCCATTATTATTCAATTGGGTAAAATTCTAGAGTCCTTTCCCGCCCTTAATAGTAGGCTTTTTTCCTCCAGACCTTCACAGATCCCTTCGGACGAAAAAAAATTACTACCTAACCTAACCTCAATATAACCTAACCGAATCTAACCTTACTAAAATCTAGCCTAACCTTAGCAATAACCTCCTAGCGAGACCTAAGGGCGAGAAAGAACTAGAATTTTACCAGGTTAGGTTAAGTTGGGTTAGGTTGTATTGTAACTTTAGTTTGTTTAAAAGTAATTTTTGGTATTATTCTAGTGTTTACCCATACTCCCCCTCTCCCACAAAACAAGCTTGGGGACCTGGGGGAATGCGGGATATTTGGCTGGGGTACAAAATATGCATCGGAACCACAGTTTTTGAGTTAGGGGTGTTGAAAAAATTCCCTAGATCTAGGGAAAAATCACTGGATTTTTTCTGAGTCCAGAGACGTGTGAACCTGACGATCCTCACAGAATGATGACCGAAATGTCGAGAACCCCACCAACAAGCTAGGAGGTTAGGTTAGATTTGTTTAGGTTAGGATAGGTTATATTTGGGTAAGTTAGGTTAGGTTATCGGTGGGTCAAGCCCCCCGCAAGGTTAGGTTAATTTTGGTCAGGCAAATTTTTCTAGATAAGGAAATTACCCTAGATCTAGGGAATTTTACCCCCACCCCAACACAACTCTTAAATTACGTGTTTCCGACGCATAATTTGTTCCCCACCCGAAAACCCCGCATTCCCACAGGTGCCCAAACTTGTTTGGGGGAAGTGGGAGAGTATGGGCAAACACTAGAAATTTACCTCATTTTTTTTCTTTTTTTTTTTACCTCTTCCCCACTTTATAATTACGTTTTAGAGGTATCTGAAGGGATCTGTGTAGGTCTGGAGGAAAAAAGCCCACTAATAAGGGCGGGAAAGGACTCTAAAATTTTTAATCAGCTTCTCAACCAACGTCCAGGTTAGGTTAGTGAACTAGCGGGGGGGCAGTCCTCCTCCTCCCCAGTTATGTCAGGTTACGTAACCAATGCCTATGTATTGTATTAAACTTCAGATTTACCGATGTAGTTAAATATTTAACTAGAATTTTTCCAGGAATAGGGAAGTAATTCCCGTAGACTTCATCGGTTAGTTATATATTTTTATATATTTTCGACTTTATGTCATTCCATAGTGTTTACCGGATAAAGTTTACGTCATCCACATAATATACTATCAGTACAAAACTAGTTGTCATTTTCCCCCCACCTAAAACCCCGCGTTACCGACGGGTCCCCAGGTTTGTTATGGAGGGGGGATAACTGCAAAATGAGGCATTCCCGACGAGTTTAAATGTGATTATTATTCTTAACACATCAAAATACATGGGGGAAAAAAAGAAAAAAAAAGTACTTTTGACATCTTACTCAATTACTGGTTGAAAGTACCAATTTACCGAAATCTACACGATGATGCAGGTGATCCGGTGAAACTGCAGTTTAGTACAATACTCCCTATTGACCAATATCCTCTTCACATAACAGGGGGGTTGCGTCCCCCCAGGCCCCCCCACTAGTTAACTAACTTGGCCTGGGCATTGATACCATAACCTAGCCTCGAGGTAGTTCGCCTGGGCCCTCCCAGACCCCCCTTGTGTTCTTTTTTCATTTCCGACATGTGTTGTATGGGTTAAAAATGCAGCAAATTGTCAGATCTACAAGTTGAGGACGGTTATAACTACGTGCCTTGTAATAACATTAAACTGCAGTAGAGCCAAGAATCCTAGGTAGGACTTTTGAAAACCGACTATTGAAATAACACCGACATGACACAGGCATAACATATGAGCCCTTCACTAGTCGTGTAAGCATAAGCGATGATGTGCAGCGTCTGTCAAGTGACGCCTGGCCATTGGCAGCAGCAGAGCAACAGCAACAATCCGTATTTGACAGAAATAACATGTTTTGAGGTAGCGCCACCAGGACCCCTCCCTGGTTCTCTGACAATACTGCTACACATTACAAGCTACACGTTCAAAAATGAATAGCATGAAATCTAGAGGAAATGTAAGGATACTTATAACATAAAGGGCATCACTTACCTTCAAGAAGTACAAGTAACCAGCGTTCAGGCCAAGGCAAACACTTCCTCACAGCGCCTCCCTCCCGGTCTGTCCGCCACTCACAAGCTCAAACACTTTGCTTTGACTTCCCTGGGCAACCCATCGAATCCTCAATCCCAATTAAGCATTTCAATAAACCAAAATTTTCAGATTTCATATTTTTTATTGGAAAAAAAAAAAGAAATCCACCCCGTTTCAAAAAAAAAATACTGGCTTTAAAAAATTTGGCACTTTTAAATTACCCCTTTGTTTCAGGACAAAAAAAAGAATCCCTTTTTTTTCCCATTTTTTCCCAAATAATTGGGCAATTTTCAGATAACAAAACTTGTAAAAAAGATTTTTCTTTTTCTCCTATTTTCCTTTCTCTCCTCCTTTTCCTGAAACTATGGGTTGTTCTCTGAGATGGGCCAACAGGGTTTTTTGTTAAGGAATTTGTTGTCGTTTTCGGGCACCTATGGTTCAGTATATACCGGGTCATAATTTGTTTTCCCCTATGCTGTTTGTTTTTCTGAGGGGGACTTGTGTGCAATTATAGACTTTATGCGTTTTTACTACTGATAAAAATTGGTTACCAGGGTTTGCAATGGCTTTAGGATCTTTTAATCAGAATCCTAATCCCTAAAAAATTGCCTTACATGTAAGCTTTTCGTCTTTCCTTTTTCCGGAATCCCTTGGACTTTTTTTTGAGGCTGGGGACAGCTAGCATGCCCCCTTTTCCCCCTTTTGCCATGAGTACCCACAGGGTGGTTTTGCCCCAGTAACTATTTCACGTAATTTTTTTATAAGTTTCCATATGTAATGTGGAGTGCTTTAAGGAACAATGCTCAAGAAATTTTACATTTGATGCCTTGTAAACTACTCCCAAAGTAGGGGCCTTCACCTTTGGAGAAACTTTTGCAATCGGATCGTTTTTTTTTTTTTTTTCAGGTTTGGAAGAGTTGTAAAAGAGGGAAAATTTGAGAGAAAAAGAAATAAGAGTCCAGAAGAGTAATTTGAAGATTTTTTTCATAATGCTAACCCAACCCTTTTTCACCAGGTGATATATTGCTTTTTTATGATGGGGTTAAACAAATGCTTCCCCAATCCTCCCTTTTCCCTTTCTGTCCTATAGGGGGGTGGTGCAACCCCATGGAACCTTTTGGGTTACTAACCTCTGCACAAATTTTCCCCCTTTGTGACTCTAACCTTCTGAGAAATGCCACCTATTCCTACAGAGAGAGGGTTTTAAAAAATTCTCAGTTAATAATGTAATTTACAAATGAAAATGAAAAAATGAATGCTTTTGGGAATTTATTACATCACATATACCAAAAAGTTTAAAAAGCAGTATCTCCCCTTACTTTATTATAAAATTTGTGACTGGGTGCTTTTTGACTGACAATATGAGGGGTCAATTTATTCCCCCCTTAAAATAAGCCAATTTTGGCCCCTGCCCTTTTGGGTAAAAATTTGTCGGGTTTTAAAAAAGTTTCCCCTAAATTGTCCCTAACATACTCCATTATTTTCCCCCATTCCAGCATGTGCTGTTGCCATATCAGACGTTGTCAATACAGTTTTAAAACATTTTTTGTTGTGCGTCTGCTTTAAATTTCATGAAAAAATCATAATATATTGTAAATTGATTTGAACATCTCAGCAGGCGGGGGGCTTGGGTGTATGCGCCACTTCATACAAACCTGACAGGGAAAGGGGAGGCGGCAAGGGAGCAGTCCCAATAGAGCAAAAGGCACAACAGTGCCGTGGAGCAGCTACTCCTCAGGCTGGTGTTGGCCAGGAGAACAACACTTAAGCTAAATTGCATAAATCATGGGGGGCATCCCCCGCGGGGAAATCGCCAAGCCCTACAAACAAATTACCCTCGCTAAAGGGGTGCCCCTGGGGTGCGCGTGCGATCGACGGCCCCCGTCGGCAGTAGTTAACCAGTCTGTGGCCCACTCCTTGTGCCAACTCCTGAATTAAAGTGTTCATACCTGTTTATATGACCAGAAGAAAACCAAAAGATAAAAATGAAATAATACAGGTAGTTCAAAATACAATACAAATCGACAGGAAAAAGTTTTAAAGACATAAAATTTCTGTCAAAACTATACATTTTTTACGGATTTTCAGGCAGACACCGATAGAAAAAAGAGGCAGGCCCCGACAAAAAAAAAAATTGTTTTCCTTCAGGCCGGGTGTATTATACTTTTTCGCTTCATTCCCGCAAGGGAAACTGAGACACGTTCGTAGCTTCCTTTTTCCCCGTGTTTGATGCAGTGTGGGGGAGTTAGGGGGTGTGTGGTCCGTGGGGGGGGGAGGGGTTTGGGGGTGGGGGGGAAAAGGAAAGGGTTTATAGTGACAGCTTGGGTGGTGGTGGTGAATGGTGTGGACATGAAGAGGGGAGGGATAAACCTGGGGAAAGGAAATCTTTTTTTTTCCCCCCTTTTCCTTTAAATTCATGTCTCACACCATTTATCCTCACCACTAGTTTGATGGAAAAAAAGGGTTAAACGAGCTCGAAAACGTCAAAGAAAAACCCAAGCAAACAAGTTTTTGACTTTTTTGAGGTCTTTCTAACTCTTTTTTCAAAACCAAAAATAGTTACCAACTCTTTTAAGCCTGCATGCACCAATTTGAGACAGCATTTTTGGGGTTCCCGTCTCCCCTACTTCTGGCTCAGACTTCCACCACTGTACAAGGAAAATTTTGTCTTTAAAAAAGGTTGATTTGTCAGGCAAAATGATCTGTAGCCTGGGGGAGGGGGTAAGGAAGGTTTGGGGGGGTGGGGAAATTTTGGGGCAAGGAGAAAAAAAAAGGCAAACCCCTCCCCTTCATACTATCAGTGCAGCCTGGCGATGTGGGGCCCTGTGGGACAACCTCCAGCCCAGGGGAGTAAAATTTCACAAACCGAGAAATTTTTAAAACCTCACTGAGAAGGGCAAAAAAACTGAAGACGTTCGTCCAAGTTTTTTTTTGCAGTGACTATATATATATAATATTATTTATTTACGGGGAGTCGCCCTGCGCGTCTGCCCTTATGTTAAAAAGGAAAGGCGTAGGGGTATTATAGAGACAGGATGGGATGCAGAAGGGGTATTGAAATTAATGGATAGGTACAGGAAGTTTTTAAATGGAAAAAAATCCTGCTAATTTGAGTGTTGAAAAAGGGGTTTACCAAAATTCTGGTTGATTTATAGTTTCATGGGGTTTTTTAGTTTTTTATGGCCTGCAAAAGTTTGAATGGATCTCGATGACAAATCTTCAAACTTCTTCATCCGTTCTTCTTTGGGTGTTCCACCATGTAAATCCCCAAAACGGAATTTTTTTTGTTAAAAAAAAATAAAAGAAAGGGCAAAATGATTTGTGGTTTTTCTTGATCTTTACGGATAACACTACAAATATTTTGGCTTGTACTTAGAGCATTTGCATATTTAGAAATTTTTTTGGGGTGTTGAACATCCATGGGCCCCTACTGAGAGTCATGATGAAGGGTTGAGCGAGACCTTCTTTACAGAAGGGTACCATAAAAGGGTTTTTTCGAACGAAGAGCAGCGACTAGGTCGGCACAAAAACACGGGCACCTTGTGTCTTTGACGACCCCTCGTCGCTGCTCTTCGTTCCGAAAAAAATTTCCCCTTTTTATGGACCCTTTCCCTTTTCAACGAAAGGGTTTTCGCTCACCCTTCAGCATGACTCTCGGTACGGGCCCTTTTCTTTAGCGGCAAGGGCTGTGCAAAACCCCTAAAAACATTACGTATCTGCAAAATGCTTGAAATGTAACTAAAAATTTTCCCAATCGGTTACTGTAACAGCGGAAGTAGTCACATGTCCTACGTCGGCCGCTCCAGCGGCCCCACGGTTAGCTTTTGAGCAAGACCCCAGGGCCCTCCGGGACACATCCGTAGGCCGCCGGTAAGAATGGGGGGCCCCCGGAGGGCCTCCGGGGGGCCTCCGGGGCCCCCCGTCTTGTGCTTGCGGGTGGCCAATGATTAATTTTAAATCCCATAGGGGCTTTTTGGGGGGGGTCCCTCTTCCAAAAAACCCTACTGACCCCCCCGGTTTTACCGACCCCTGCTCCTCTTTTTACTCCGGGGCCCCAAATATGATATGCCTATACCCCAAAAATCGACCCTCAGGTCACTTATGTTCCTGAGCCCCCCGCCCGATCAAAAATCCCCTTCTTAGCCCAGGCGTACCCCAGCCACAAACCCACACCTCTACCTACCTTCTCTATCCTTCCTCCCTGCTCCTCCCTCCAGAATCTTTTCCCACCCTTCCTCCCCCCCAACCTTCTTTGTCCCCTCATCCGGGGGTAGTACTCTGCACCCACAACCCTTTTTCCCCTCCGGGAAAACTACGGTTTGACGGTCACCTCTTCTTCAGGGCCCCCGACTCTACTTTCTTCCTTTCACCCCCCCCCTCCTTAACTCTTTTTGTCCTGCAAAGTGGGACCGTTTTTTTATGTCCCTACCACCGCCCCTTACTCTGCTAACGTCCTACGTTTTTAAAAGGCATGCCCCCAACGGGAAGTTTGGGAAGTTCCTTCCGTGCCGCCCCGACCGGCCCGCCTGGGGACTGTTGACACCAGGGCCCCAAACTAAAGCCTGCCAACCTTAAAAACTCGGGCAACCCCTTCTGCATCACGCCCGAATAGCCTTAACACCCTCACTTTGGGAAATTTTTCCTCCCCCCGCATTTTTGTCCAGTCGGGACAGAATGGTCCGAGTGCCGGGGTGTCCCCTTTGACCTTTTGGCAGAGGGTTATGTGCCGTTTGCGTTTACAGATATCCATCCCACCCCGGGGCCCCCCGTACGGCGGCCCCCCGGGGCTTACTAAATCCCCCCGTCAAAATTGCCAAAGTCACTTTCAAAAAACAAGATCTCCCTTTAGGGGATTTTTGTTGCCGGGGTCAACTACTTGTTAAACCCCTTTCCCCCTCTCCCCGCCAGTGCCAGCCTGCGGCGTTTTGGGCCCCCCGCCAAGCATGCTGTTCCCTTTCCCGGGGCCCTTTTTTTTTGGGCCAACCTGGCCAGCTCGTTCCACATGTCCGCAAAACTCTCCCACTGTGAAACTGTGGTCGTTCCCACAATGTCTTCTACAGGGGTTTTCCCTGTCTACCACTTCGAAATCGGAAGTGGGTTTTTCCATCGATTTAAGAAGGGCTTAACTTTATGGGAAGCCCCCCAAAAAGCTCGCCCCCTAGGCTTTTCCCCCTACCCCCGTTTCCCGCTTATTTTCCAATCCCACTTTTTCCGTTCCCCGCCCCAAACCCCTCCTTCCTTTCCCTGTTCCTCCTCCTCCCATTCCTCATCCCTCCTTTCTCTGTTCTCCCTCTCTCTCCCCAGCTAACCCCTTTTTTGTCCCCTTTGGGCCGATACTCCGAATCTACCCCCCCTCGATCCCCACACCCCTTCCCAAAGGGATCCTTCGGACTTTCTTGTCGGGCGACCTAACGTTCTCCCCTTTCCCCCCCCCAAAACTTCCATTTCTCCCTCCTCCTCAGTTCCTCACACCCAGAGCTGGGCACTAAATACATTGAATGTATTTAAATACTAAATGCTAAATAAATGGGAGAAATGTATTAAAATACTAAATACTAAATACATTTTACGAATGTATTTAATTCCTAAATACTAAATACATCAATTGTAGTTAAATACATTTGTAAACACATTTTAAATACCCACAAATTTTAACATGTCCGAAAAAAATGGATTTCCTTAGGATTTCCTTAGAAATTTCCTTCTCAGGCCTAAATTTCCTTGAAATCAGGACATTTCCTTGCCAGTGGAAACACTGGTTCACTGTAACATCAGGGTTGCCAGATAGTTGGGCGGGTTTATGGCCAAATTTACTGATCAAAAAGTATTTAAATTTTTATATTAAATGTATTTAAATACAATGTATTTAAATACTCATAAAAGTATTTAAATACGTATTTAAATACATGACAACCAATGTATTTATAAATACATTTCTAAATACACAAATGTATTTAAATACGTATTTAAATACAATTGTATTTAAATACTGCCCAGCTCTGCTCACACCCCACTTTCTACGTCTCCTCCTACTAAGAAACCCTGTGCCTCCCAGGTCTCCCCTCCTGACTCTCCAGTTGAGACCATATGGCTATGATCGAGGAGTACCTCGCTCAGCCTCAAGACATGACCCCTCTGCCCTCTTCACAAACCGCCTCATCATCCCCACCTTCATTCTCAACACTCAAAGTCTCAGCTGAGATACATCCTCTTCCCTCCCACCTTCCGCCTACCCCTCTTCCTCCTTTTGACTACCAACTTCCCCCCTGCTCCTCCTCTTCCCCGCCTTCTCCATCATTCTCCCCACTCCACCCTTCACCCCTTCCACCCTTCCCTCTGATCACCCTATGTCCTCTCCCTCTTCTTCTACTACCTCTAACTGTCCCGCTGTTAAGTCTATTAAATTCTTAACTTACCCCTCCCTCCTGGCTGTACACGCGACTCCCTTTTGTCTCAACAATCCCCATCTCTGTCCCCTCGCCCCCCTGACCCTACTGACTGTACTTCACCTACTACATTTGATCCCCCGCCTGATATCCCTGATCCTGCTAACTCCTCTACTCCGGACGCTACCATTCCAACTATCATCACCCGCTGACCTCTATCTACACTCTGTCTGTTCTTCAATGGAACATTCACGACTTCCGCTCCCACAGACAAGACCTTTGTCTCCTGATTTCTTGCTATAAGCCTCAAGTTATCTGCTTCCAAGAAACTTTCCTTACTCACCCCCCTGTCCCAATTCCCAATTTATGATCTCCTTCCCCCAAACCAATAGTCCTGCAAGGACTATTGGTTTGATAACTGGTCTGTATTCTGGGACTGAGAGTGCTGTGAAGTATGGGGCAGGTGTATCCGGCTTCTTTCCTGTGAATACAGGAGTGAGGCAAGGGTGCGTCCTTGCCCCATCACTTTTCAACGCTTGTATGGACTGGGTATTGGACAAGGTTGTAGATCAAAGTGATTGTGGAGCATCCGTCGGCAACACCAACATCACTGATCTTGTTTTTGCCGATGATGCAGCAATCTTTGCTGAGTCGCTGGAGGTCCTGGTGATGGCTCTCGAGGCGCTGCACGAGGAGGCAAAACCTTTGGGACTTGAGGTCTCCTGGCTCAAGACCAAGGTCCAGGTGTTTGGAGACTTACTACATGAAGCAGTACAGTCTGTTCATGCGTGTGGCGAGGACATTGAGATCTTGGAAAGTTTTACATACCTTGGTAGCGCAGTCCATAATGACGGCGGGTCACGTCAAGAAGTCTTACGGCGGATTGGCATAGCCCACGGTGTTATGGACTCGCTCAGCGGGAGTATTTGGCGTTGTCGGTACCTGTGCAGGAGGACAAAGATCCGGATCTTCAAATCGCTTGTGATCCCTGTCTTACTCTATGGTTGTGAGACATGGACACTAAATAGTGACTTGAAGAGACTAATCAATGCCTTTGGTAACAAGTGTCTTCGCAGAATCATGGGGTATCGCTGGGATGATTACGTGTCAAATCAGCGATTGCACCGTGAGACTGAATCGAGGCCTATTACCTGCATAGTCCGTCAGCGCCAACTTCGGCTATATGGGCATGTGGCACGCTACCCTGAAACCGATCCTTCCCATCGGGTTGTATCTGTAAGAGACAATCCGGCGTGGAGGAGGCCAAGGGGGCGCCCACAAGGCTCGTGGCTGGGGCAAGTTGATGTTTCTTGTCGAGAGCTGCTTGGTATGGGAAAGGAGCCTGCATGGGAACTCGCGCGTGGTGACCCCCGGGAGTGGCGTCGTAGGGTGGGCGAGGCGACGCGCCCCCCGGCGTATGCCCCCAATGATTGATGATTGATTCCCCCAACAAATACACATCTTTCCTCTGATCTAACCCTACTACTATAACGTTCCGTTCCTTTCCCCTTCCCTCACCGTTTCACTCTTTCTCTATAACCCCTCGATCCCCTTTATTATGTTTTGCCATAGTGCCATATGACCTCTGATGTCTGGCACATTTTCCCTTTTTAGCATTAATTCAATTCAATTCAAAAGTGGCAGTGTGGACAGGATGCCGACGAGCAAAATGTAACCGAATGCACACAACTATGGCAACGGCATTGCTTGTCGGGCGTCGGCAAGCACCGACGGGAAGCGCCGACGGTGGTGAATAGTAGTGTGTGTAGTGGGGAAATTTATCCTGAGGGACATCTAAATTATCAGCATTTAAAATTGACAGAAAAAAAGTCTTAGAATGCGGCTATTGACTTTTCTTCAAGTATATATTATATAGATTGTAGGATAGTCAGTTATCATATCTGGCAATATCTGGTAACGTTGCCCGCGCTGCGCCGCGGCAGTGTTGCCAACCGTAGGGCGATCGCCCTACGCGTAGGGCGTTCAGCATCATATCATGGTTTGTAGGGCCGTAGGGCGATTTTACAGAAACTAAGCTAAACGTAGGGCGATTTTAAATTTTGTGTTTGATATTTACTTTGCAGCAAAATATAAATCATTTAAGCGGAAAAGAAATATATAAAAAAAAAAATAGTAGTTTTTAATCAATTAACATTTTCTATTACCCCCTGGAAAATCGGGTTAAATGATAACTAATGAGTGACTGGCAGCTGATTTATCGCATCAGCTGCTGGGCCGCTGGTGTGGCCTGTAAGTATGAACAGGGGTAGGACAGGTCTAGCTAGATGACGGTAGCGTGCTGCCGTCCTATGTGGAACTGTTGAAGGTGGATATCCACTTGTTGCATTTCGTATCATAATCATCGTTGCGTATCATTGAGTGGTACTACGGTACGCTGCAAAAAGCTATATTTTACCGGTGTTTCATTACAAAAAATATCCGTATAAAGAAAAGCATGAGTTGCACTGTTGTATGTTATTATAATTTAGGTCAAGGCTATGGAAACCTTGTTATATTGACAAATGTCGATTTTCATCTGGAGCCGTAGGGCGGTGAAGGGAAATGTAGGGCGTTTTCATTGTCTGTGTAGGGTGAAGACATTTTTGGGGTTGGCATCACTGCGCCGCGGGCGAGTTCAGTCGACTGGTTGTCTCCCCTTTGTAAAGCTGGCTCTCCGCCTGTCTTCTTCATCAGCTTCTCCATTAAAGGATCTACAGTTATTCATCGTCTCTCTGCCCTTCCCACCACTGTAAGGACGCAGAGTATATGACGGTGTACCAGATGGCGCAGTGATAAGGACGAGAAGAGGAAGGAAGCAGGAAGTTGGGGGGAAGAAGCCGTCACATCCCCGCCGCCACCCGTAGGGACGCCAGTAAGGAGCAACCAGGGGCGGCATTTTGGAACACTACTAAGACCATCTTAAGGGACTAAGACCATCTTAGCGCTAGGTGGACATTTTCGGAAGCAAAGTTCGCTCCGCCCAAGACAGTGCAGCGAGTGTAAACTAAGGCAGGGTTGGGGTCGTCTTAGCCCGCAATTTTCTCCGTCACCATAACAACAATGGTTATATTATTGGTTATATATTATATATTTTAGACTGTATATAGTATATTAGGCTGTATAATACACTATGTATATATATATAGGTGTGGGCTATATATATACTATATATATAGGGGTGGGCTGGGCGGAATAGATATGATTTGCGACAGAAACGGTTAGCAGATTAATTCTAAACATATCAAAACACACCAGAAAAAAAAGTGTCGTTATTCACGATAATATCACATACTGGCTATGATATGTGTGTGTGTGGAGGATGAAAAGGGGGAAGGAAGAGGAGGGAGAAGAAATAATAGAAGAAAAAAAAGAAAACAGAGAGAGAGAGAGAGAGAGAGAGAGAGAGAGAGACTCCCTCGGCGTGTACACTGCACTGTGACTAGCAGAAATACATATCTGGCAACTCAAGGAGAAGGAAGAGGAGGGAGAAGAAATAATAGAAGAAAAAAAGGAGAGAGAGAGAGCGAGAGAGAGAGAGAGAGAGAAGGGAAAGAGAGAGAGAGAGAGAGAGAAGGGAAAGAGAGAGAGAGAGAAGGGAAAGAGAGAGAGAGAGAGAAGGAGAGAGAGAGAGAGAGAGAGAGAGAGAGAGAGAGAGAGAGAGAGAGAGAGAGAGAGAGAGAGAGAGAGAGAGAGAGAGAGAGAGAGAGAAGAGATGAGAGAGAGAGAGAGAGAGAGAGAGAGAGAGAGAGAGAGAGAGAGAGAGAGAGAGAAGGGAAAGAGAGAGAGAGGAGAGAGGAGAGAGAGAGAGGAGAGAGAGAGAGAGAGAGAGAGAGAGAGAGAGAGAGAGACTCGGCGTGGTATACGTATTTCCCGCCAAATACAGACTTGTGTCGCGCGCGCTGATTGGTTAGGTGGCACTAAGAAGGGTTGGCCTTCTGTCCCCTTACACGAGGCTAAGATGACGCCCGAAAATGCTTTCTTAGTAATCTTCTTGGCCCGGTATAACTAAGTCGGTCTTAGGACGCTAAGAGGGTGTAGTTTAGAGCCCCTTCCAAAATGCCGCCCCAGGACTCTTACAGACTCTTACATAGTGTTGCGTAGTGAAGTGTCGTGTCGCCTTATTTTGGAAAAACAAAAACTTAATACATGTAGACTCATCATATAATATAACAAAAAAACCTAAAAAAAAGTTCTAAACACATCAGGAAATCAATAAAAAAAAATTCTGAAATCTAAAAAAGTATAAAAAAATTCTGAAATAAAAAAAAATTATGGAACATTGAAAAAAAAAGTTCTTATATATAAAAAAAATTCTGCAATAGTGAAAAAATTCTAATATAAAAAAATTATAAAATATATATAAAACAAAGTTCTGAAATATTGGGGAAAAAATTCGAATATAAAAAAGTTCTTGAATAAAAAGTTCTTAAATATTGAAGAAAAAAGTTCTTAAATAAAAAAGTTATGCAATATCGAACAAGAAAAAAGATCTAAGATATATATAAATAAGATAAAAAAGTTCTAATATAAAGTTATAAAATACAACCCAATAACAAGACAAATCATCCCAATTCTTACGTAAACCCACATATTACGCACCACAAACCATTTCTACGCACAAGTTCTACAAGTTCTACTAGCATGACCACTGGTAGTAGTACACTGACGTCGTGTGTAGTGCAGTGCAGTGTTTGGTGGGGGGTTAGTTTGCAAATGGGAGCAGGAATTGCGGTGGCATTGGTCTTCGAGGAGCAGAGTACCGCATACATATGCTCGTCTTGAAGTCTGCGCGGACACTGACTGAGGTATCCGCCAGCCACAGACACAGACACAGCCACAGTAGGTTGAGGCTGGCTGCCAGCGGCCCAGGGCAGAGATGCTCGAAAGAGTTACGGGCCCGTAAGTACTCCCCTAAGGGACTTTTACCTCGTAGCGCCTCTAAGGGAGATGCTCAAACCATTTTTTCACTTGCTACGGGACCGCGAGGCTAAGGGTGGTCGGGAGCACCCTTAACTCCCTAAGGGAGTGAAATTTGAAGCGGCTAGACGTCAACAAACAATAAATTACAAGTTGTATCACTATACTTTATGTTTATTGTGTATTATAGAGCCATTTCATGCTTGCCTGTTTGAAATGTGATGTGTTTATTGCTTCATTGACTCCATATATATCATATTTAACATACAATACCTATAGTACTTGTAATAAATTCATATCAGGGCAAACCTATATATTAAATATATATATCGGTCGACTTCTTGAATCAAAACGTATAGTTCATCATACAAGTTTGGCCGCTATAATGATCCGGTGGTGGTGGTGGTATCAAATGTCTGACGTACTAGTACACACGCACGTATACACACAAGCAAGGATATTATAAAGTTATACTATCCTTGCACACAAGTGTCACGTGTGTCACAGTGAGGTGTTAGCCCCCCCATGTGTCTTGTCTGACCTAAATAGCGAACGCGCAGCTCTCGTCCACTATAACAGAGTACCGCCAGGGCCACGGATACGACATACGTACGTCGCGGGCCAGCAGTGGTCTATAGATACTAATTTCGGGCACGCTAGACTCGAACCTATGATCAGCGCATCAAGGTATACCCTGGGTACGTCTCTGTAGTAATCAGTGGGAGAATATTACGCTGAAAGGCTAATATGGCAGCTATGTATTATCGTAACATTCTGGCGATAGTGAGCTAAAATCGGCCCTATTTCGGAAATCAGCCAATCTTAGCTCAACACCGGCAAACATAGTTTTTAGGTTTAGGTTACCCAGCAAACACAAAGACGGAGGGCCTCCGGAGGCCCTCCGTATGTCTTATCGGCGGCCCGACGGAAGTGTACGACGTAGGGCCGCTGGGAATTTGCTCAGAGGCTCACCGGCGGGCCGCTCCCAGCGGCCCGCCGTAGGGCATATGACCATTTGCCGCTGTTATATTAACTGATTGAGGAATATTTATGGTTATACTTTCTAAGTATATTGCAGGTATAGTAATGTTTTAAGGGGTGTTGCACAACCCATTAGCCGATTAATAGACTAATGGGCTGTTCAACACTTATAAAAACATTATTATATAACGCTATATGCTTAGAAAATTTAACCAGAAATATTCCTGTGTCGTTATCCAGTAATACGATGAAAAGGAGATTGCTAGGATCATAATTGCTACGGACATTGTTTATTTCATAGGTACAAAAACATTTTCGTTATTGAGTTTACATGCTGGTGTACGTGGAACACTGAACGGCGTGAACAGCCATGTTGAAGGATATAGGTTGCGGCGAACAACATAACAACATCCACCCACTCGTGCGTTTTCCAACTAACTGATTATTTTCGCTCAGACACAGCGCCAGGCGCCGTCAAGGAATTCCTAAAAAAACGTGTCGTACTGCAATTATTTATATTATTCAGTCTATTTTGATATAATGAAGGAGCGAAAACATGTTATAACTAAGTTCTCATTATGTTATCGACTGGTTAAGGGTGACAATTTAGGCCTTTTGTGGGTTTTTAACCCATTGTAATGACTTTCGTACGTCTGGCAGTTTAGTGCATTGATAGCTGGGAAATGATTTCAAATAATATTCTATTTTAAATCATGATATTATTCATATGTTAAATCCATCATCTACATATTCCATATTAGGTGTAACGTTGAGTATTGATATGTGTTGATAATATGTTGGAAGTTATTGAAATAAGGGAAAATATGACCTTATGTTATCCCGTAATAATCTTCGCCGCGGTTAATCAAGTGTTATTTTTATATGATACTAGCTACACACATAGACTAACTGATAACCTTTTTCCATGTAAACTCCTTCCTATGTACGTATCTCATCTTTATTTCTATGTATCTCTCGGTGTTCCTGATTAAGCTGGAAATATTTGAAATAAACTGCAATATGATAATTTCTATAAACTATTATAAAAACTTTTATAACAATTTTTAATAGCTTGAACAGGCCTAATAATAGTGATGGTACCGATATTGAGATACTGTATATTACTGAGTTAATATATATAATATGAAATGAATATTTCCCACTTACAGCTACGTACCAGCGTCCAGCGGGCCTCCGGAGGATTGACGTCAAGTTGCCGCTGCTTGTCACTACTGATGTAATACTACATCAAGATAATCATATAACAGTTGTTTCAAAATGTTTACATATAGAAATATTCAATTCTTGAAATTCTGTACATTAATTTTCAACATAGTAAATTATCCCGTCTGAAAATACACCAGCGGGCCTTCGGAGGGCTGACGGAGGTAAATTTGCCGCCGGCGGCCGCCGTTCGCCGCTCTACGGCCTACGTCGGCCCGCCGGTGATGGTTAGCTGGGTAAGTTATATTTAGGTCTGGTTTAGGTTAGGTAAGGTTTATGATAGGTTTGTGTTAAGTTTTGTAGAGTTATTTAGGTTAAATAAGCGTCTGCGGGACGATTTCCGAAAGAGGCCGATTTTAGCATAACAGCGGCATTTGAAGTCTCTTTAAATTTATTTATCGGGCTCCCTGACAGCTGAGAGCATGATGATTGGCTAGATAAAGCCGCGTCATGAAGGGCGCTGCTCTGTGATTGGTTAGCAGAATTTTCCCACACATATCCCTAGAATATCCCTATATTCCCCACCCAGAGGCCACCGATAACCGTACGGGAGTGACGGCTCGGTACGAGCATCTCCCTCAGCCCACCCTCGTAAGGTTATTGTAGCCATACACTCGTAAGTTGTCCCTTACGAGGGATTTTCGAGCATCCCTGCCAGCAGCGCGGCCCGCAGCCCAGACCGCACCTCCCCCCGCCAGCCCCCCCCCACTCCCCACCGCTCCCCGCCAAGGCGGAGTTTTTAAACATTGCACGCCCTTGCACGTACACACACTCACACACTCTTGTCGCAGCACAGGTAACGTTCTTCAGTGTACATTGCCGAGCCTGTGGCGTGACGACACACCATGCACAAACGCGGGAAGAAAGGATCCACGCCCCCTTCAGCTCCTTCCCCGTCAGCCTCTTCCCCCTCGCCTCCAAGCCGCCCGGAGGACCCGTTATCCCCACCTCCCTCTACTGACATCCACGCTCTACTGCTATGGATGACGCAACGCGATGAGACTGCACGCGCTGAGAGGGAGGCACAGCGACGGGAGGAGGCTCAACGCGATGAAGTTACACGTGCTGAGAGAGAGGACCAGCGGCAGGAGACTGCTCAACGCGACGAAGCAGCGCGCGCTGAGAGAGAAGAACAGGGGCGGGAGGATGCTCTTCGTTTGGAAGCTCTATTAACGAGACTTACCAGCCCACAAGCCCTCTCTATTACCACGCCGACAGCACCGTCAAGTGCTGCTCCGAGATCTGTGTTGCCAGGCTCCACGGCAGTTCCGTCAGCACCTAAGGCGGCTGCTCACCCCCCACCTCCCCTCTCTCCCGACGTTACGTTCCAGACCTTCAGAGAGTGGCGACGGCGGGGGGCAGATTACGCGACAATGGTAGAGTTAGCGAGTTTGCCTCTGCCCAAGCAGCTGATTCAGTTAAGGATGTGTCTGTCACTGGATACTCAGAAGGTGCTGGAGCACACTTTACAGGTGCCTCCAGACTCTATGTTATCCGTTGAAGAGGTGTTAGATGCTCTTCACCAGCACATCAAAGAATCCAGCAACGAGGCACTCCGACGGCGGGCGTTCACCAGTTGCAAACAGGCCACAGGTGAGTCGTTTGCAGATTTTTTCGTCAGACTGAAGGGCCTGTCGGAGGAAATGGACGTCTGCAAGGCCCGCAACAAAGAGTGTGAGGAAGCCTGGATCAAGCACGGCATCCTTACAGGCGTCCAGGATGCGGAGCTGGTGCAGAAGATCGTCGCTCTTGACGCCTCTTCCACACTCATGGATGTGGTGACACTGTGCCGTTCGTATGAGGCTACCAGGTCCACTGCCTCTGCCTTACGGGCTCCACCAGCAGCACGTGCAGTCTCTCAGTACAAGAAGACGAAGAAGGTGGCCCAGCAGACTAAGGCAGAAGCACGTTCACCTGGGCCTCCACCTACATCTTCTTGCAGGAATTGTGGCACACGACAGCACGGCCCCAAGGGATGCCCCGCTGCCGAGGTATCGTGCCATGGCTGTGGGGAGACTGGCCACTGGTCCCTGACAGCGAGGTGCCCGGCGAGGAACGTCCAATGCAGCGAGTGCAGCCGGTACGGGCACTTCATGAAGCATTGCAGGTCTTCAAAGCCCAAGAACCGGTGGCCAGCGTCATCAAAGAAGTCAAGGCCAGGGTCAGAGTCTCGCTCCACTTTCCACGTGGTGCGCACACAACCACCCCTGGAGGACACCAGCACTCCCGAGCAGATAACAGGCGGTCTACGGCGAGTCCAGTATGTTGTACGCGACGGGCCCATCCCCTCCCCCACCATCTGCGTTCTCGTCACAAACGGTGGCGTGTCACGCAGCTTGGAGGTGATACCTGACACTGGTGCCGATTCTACGGTGATAGGCCCGCAGCACCTCAAGACTTTGGGCCTCACCAAAAGCCGTATTGGACCACCCCTTACGTTGGCCTACTACAACGCGGATGGGTCCAAGATGCCATCTGCCTTGGGTTCCTTCCAAGCGGAACTCACCTACGGCAAGCTGTCATGCACCGGATGGATTGATGTGCAAGGCTCCCTGAGTACACCTTTACTCTCCTGGGAGCATTGCAGAGCACTAGGCATCATACCCAGGAACTTTCCTGAGCAGATCCTGGAGCCTCGAGGGACTATCAACAGGGTCAAGGAGCCGAGAGTGGCTACGTTAGATGGTGTTCTCCAGAGCGGCGAACCGTCTTCTGGGGCAGCTCCTTCACGTCAGGTTCCGTCGAAACCACTTCCGCTCCTTACGACCACGTCCCCTGCAGCAGCCAAGGAGTACTTCCTCAGAGAGTACTCGGACGTCTTGCTTAGGAAAGCAGACCTACAGGACGCCCCGCTGAAGCCGATGTCGGGTCCACCTATGCGTATTCACTTACGGGAAAACGCGCAGCCTTTCGCAGTCTACACCCCAAGATTGATCCCTTTAGCTTATCGGGAGCCGGTGAAGGCTGAGTTAGACTCCATGGTGGAACAAGGCGTCATCACCCCGGCTGGTGATGACCCATCGCCCTGGTGTCATCCTATGGTGGTGGAGGGGAAACGGGTGGAGGAGTCCGTATCACTACGAACGCCCTGCCCACCCATCGCCTACGCCCTTCGCAGCTATCCGCAGCGTCGACTCGAAATCCAAGTATTTCTCGACAGTGGATGCCCTGTGCGGATACTGGCAAATTCCTTTAGCTGTGGAGGATCAGCCCTTGACTACGTTCATCACTCCCTACGGACGCTTTCGCTACCTCCATGGCCCCATGGGATTCGCTGCCACGGGTGATGCATTCTGTCTGCGGGGCGACCTCGCACTTCAGGGAGTGATGCAGTGCGTGAAGGTAGTGGACGATATCCTCTTGTATGATGAGGATTACCTTACGCACCTCCGTCGTGTCGACGATGTCCTGGCCAGGTGTAGGGCTCATGGCATCACGCTCAACGCCGAGAAGTTTGTCCTGGCTGACCCAGCTATCTCCTTCTGCGGCTACAGGCTCTCTCACGACGGTATTGCAGCAGACCCGGAGAAGGTACGCGCTATCACCGACTTTGTCAAACCTGCCAATTTGACAGATCTGCGATCCTTCATGGGATTAGTGAACCAGTTGGCAGACTTCACACCTGACATCTCCAGCGCGGTTGCCTCTCTTCGTCCCTTGATGAGCCCGAGGAGGTCCTTCGTGTGGACTGCCGACCACGACCAGGCCTTTCAACGGGTCAAGGAGGCTTTGACCAGCCCACCTGTTCTGGCCACCTTCGATTCTGCTCTCCCTACCGTCCTGCAGACAGATGCCTCGCGTCTGTACGGCCTCGGTTATGCCATCCTGCAGGACCACGGTGGAGGACAGTTCCGCCTCGTCCAGTGTGGCTCACGTTTCTTGACGGACACCGAGACCCGCTACGCCACCATTGAGTTGGAGTTGTTGGCTGTAGTGTGGGCCATGGGAAAGTGCCGGTTCTACCTTACGGGCCTCCAGCACTTCGGCCTCGTCATAGACCACCGCCCACTAGTCCCCATCCTCAACAGCTACTCGTTGGATGCCATAGACAACCCTCGTCTGCAGCGTTTGAAGGAGAAGATCTCAGCGTTTCTCTTCACTGCAGTGTGGCGTTCAGGCAAGGACTTGTGCATCCCCGATGCCCTCTCCCGTGCCCCTGTGAGCAACCCGACGAGTGAGGACAAGGTCTTGGACGATGAGATCGGCTTCTCCGTCAGGAGCATCGTCACCCTGCGGGCCGTTGAGCTGTCCCCGGACAGCGACATGGCGATGGAGGAACTTCGTCGTGCGGCCCGTGACGATCCTGTTTACATGGAGCTTCTTCAGTGCGTGCGGGAAGGCTTCCCTCGGGACCGTTACGCACTACCCAACACCCTGCGCCCGTTTTGGAAGTTACGGGAGGACCTCTACGGAGAGGAGGACCTCGTTCTATACGGCGCTCGGGTGGTTGTTTCAGCTGCTCTCCGTCGTAGTGTCTTGGCCCGCCTTCATGATAGCCACCGTGGAGCGGAGGCCACGAAGCGCCGAGCAAGACAGGCAGTGTATTGGCCCGGCATTGACGCAGACATCGTGAACACGGTCCGCGCCTGCGAGCCATGCCAGGTGATGCAGCCAAGCCAGCAGCAAGAGCCCCGGCTCTGTGACGACAACCCCACCAGGCCCTTCGAGTCAGTGCCGGCCGACTTCTTCTCTACTGCGGGGAAGTCCTTCCTAGTGATCGCCGACCGGCTGTCTGGTTGGCCTGTCGTAGCATCCTGCGGTTCCAACACAACGACTACCGCCACCACCCGCCACTTCAGGCAGTTCTTCCGTGACCTGGGCGTGCCAGTTCGCCTGCGCACGGACAGTGGCCCGTAGTTCGCCAGCCGGGAGTTTGCTGAGTTCCTGGAGCGTTGGGGCGTTCACCACGACATGTCGACGCCTCACTACCCGCAGTCCAACGGCCACGCGGAGTCTGCGGTGAAGTCTGTCAAGTACCTCATCCGGAAAGTGGCCCCCTCTGGAAACCTGGACTGCGAGGCCTTTGACAGGAGCCTCCTCAAGCTCAGGAACACTCCCAACCACACCGGCCGCTCCCCAGCCCAGTGCTTGTATGGTCACCCTCTTCGCTCCTGCGTCCCCGCACATGCCATGTCCTTCGAGAAGCAATGGCAGGCGAGGGCAGAGAGCTGTGACCGTCGGGCTGCCTCTCGTCGTCGAGATGCTACAGCACGGTACGACGCCCATGCACGACCCCTCCCACCACTCGCCCTACAGGATGTAGTCCGCGTCCAGGACCAGACTACCAAGCTCTGGGACAGGGTCGGCACAGTCATGGGCATCGGGAAGTCCCGTGACTACCTCATCAGGATGCCCAGCGGCCGTCGTTTGGTGGAGGAACCGCCGCTTCCTGCATCCTATACCGCCCCCGTCCGCGGATACACCAACCACGGACGACCCTCCAGTGGGTTCGGCGTCGTCCGGGCCTACTACGCCTCGCCGTTTGCCGCGTCTCCAGGCCCAGCGTGACGCTCAAGACACGGTGTGCTGTGAGCGCAAAGGGGGAAGGGAGATGTAGGATAGTCAGTTATCATATCTGGCAATATCTAGTAACGTTGCCCGCGCTGCGCCGCGGGCGAGTTCAGTCGACTGGTTGTCTCCCCTTTGTAAAGCTGGCTCTCCGCCTGTCTTCTTCATCAGCTTCTCCATTAAAGGATCTACAGTTATTCATCGTCTCTCTGCCCTTCCCACCACTGTAAGGACGCAGAGTATATGACGGTGTACCAGATAGATATAGAGGATAGTGTCCATATACTTGTGTTATTAAACAAGTGAATTTCGTATTTTTGCTATTTTTTTCTTCTCCACATGAAGGGGGGAAATCCGGATGGTTGAACTGGTTGAAGGGGGAAACAACAGAAAAAAGGTTGTGAACCACTGATCTACCATAGACAGTGGCGTAGCTAGGTATTATGATTGAGTGGGCACCTGGGTGGGCACAGCTGACTATGGGTGGGCACTAGATGAGCCGAACAAGCCCATACAACTGGGGAGTTTGATGGGGACTGGGGACTTGCTTTCACTCACAGTGCCAAGACCCCCCCCTTGCATATTTTTGCATTCTGACCAATATCAAGAGTATATTATCTGATGTCGTATGGGCTATGGAAGGTTATTAGATTTTATTCTAGGAGTGTGTGTTGAGTACTGTAGGGTATCATCCAGTTGCTGATGGAGAACGAAATAAAGCAGTCATGACAAAAAATGAAATACATATATTACCACTTATACAAAATAGAAATAACATTATTGATACTGAAAATAAAGAAAAATGCAGAAGTTTTAAAGCAGCAGGCAAATAAAAAAAAAATTCCACTGAGAAAGTGAGAATACCTCACTTAAGCAGAATTCTTCTGTTCTTGTGGTTCTCAGCAAACTTATCAACAAATTCTTCCAAATCAAGGCTTTAAACTCGCCTGCTTTCAATTGACAACACAGCAAGATTACCTAATCTCTCATTGCCCATTGTATTTCTCAGTGTAGTTTTGATTAATTTCAGAGCAGAGAAGCTTCTCTCTGCTGAAGCTGATGACACAGGTAATACTACAGAAATTTTGGCCCGTCTGTAGAACGCAGGAAATGCCTCTTCATATGGACCAAGAATTCTCACTAAATCTAACAGTGATTTGGGCTTTTCACTGTCACTTACATCCTTATAGCGTCTTTCTAACATGCGTTTTGCAGAGTGCAGCTCATGGTTAAGATCTTCCTCATTAGCACGAAATGCATGAATAAGTCCAGACATTTTCTCAACAGATAAGAACTCAGTACTTTGTGGATTCAGTGCCTGTAATGCTTTCATAAGTTCACATGCTTCATGATTGAAGTGCCTTGTCATTTCTGTTAACATATGATCTAGAATAGGATAGAAGAAGTTAATTCGTGTTGAATCCTTAACACTGAAATCAGAGTGTGTGCTCCCTGACTGTTTTCCAATATAATCAGTAACAACAAAATCCTGCAATTTTGTAGACAGTTTCCGTTTCCTTGGTGATCTACACATTCTACACTCTGAAGTATCCAAACCATGAGCTGCTGAGTTTCTCTCAACTTCATCCCACAAAGCATCAAAAGAGGCTTGGTCTGACCGCATTTCTTCAAGGTGGGCTCTTACAGTTTCAATTTATTCTACAGCTTTTACCATGTCAAGATTGGCTGATTGTAGCAAATTTGATAACTGATTTATCCTACCAAGAATGTGTCATAATGGCTAGCTTCATAGCAAACCCAGCATTTATTTGACCTAAAAGTCCTCTTGCATCAATAGCTCTATCAGCATTGCAGTCATTTGCTAAACCTTCTAGAACACGCAGAACGGCATTCAGTCTCTCTTTCATTACTTTGCAAGTATCACACCTGCAAGCCCATCTGGTATCTGAAAGTCGTTTTAGCTCTCTCGTTTGCTCATTGAGATACATTTCTTTTTGCACATCCAACCATTTTGCATGGACATAAGATCCACTGATGAATACATACAGTTTTTCCAATAATGAGAAGAACTGTGCAGCATCTGGTAAAGATTTGACAACATCTATAAGAACAAGGTTTAGACGATGGGCATGACAGTGTACATAGAAAGCAAATGGTTCCTCTTGCTTTATGCGTGCTGCCACTCCTGTGTGTCTGCCACTCATCACTGACGCACCATCATGGCCTTGGCCCACTAAATTGGCCTTGAAATCAATTCCATTACTTTTCAGAACACCAAGTATTTCATCTGTTAGTGCTTTTGCATCTAGCTTAAAAGCAACTTTAAAGTCCAAGAAACTTTCATACTTATTATCTTTGTAATAATACCTGAATATGAGTGATAACTGTTCCGTCTTTGATACATCCTTTGTTTCATCAACTATAATGGAGAAAAATTTAGCTTCCTTTACTTCATTCACAATTTCTGTCCTTATCATCTCAGCTAGAATGGAAATTACTTCATTTTGTATCTGGAAATGTGTACTTAGCATTTTTTGGTCCACCCTCTAACCGATCTTTTATAATTGGATAATGGGAAGCTACTAACTCTAAAATCTGCCTAACATTGCCAGGATTGTCACTTTCTTCTCCTTCTCTATGCCCTCTTTGAGCCAGTTTCTGGGTATAAGTCACCAAAATTACCTGCCCTAATGACTTAATGTAGTAGCGATTTTCTTTTATTATTTTTTTGTAATGATCTCTCATTAACTGCCTCACAGAAGTGTTTTGATCTTTCATTGTTTTGTATTCACTCCAAGCAACCATTGCATCACCATGGTAGGCTGCATGATTATGCTTCGCAATTGCTCCTGTCTTTCCACCTGCATGTTTCCAGCTTCTGAACCCTGCAGTGGTGAATGTTTTTTCAACATTTACACTAGGTGATACAAAATGTCGACAAGCCAAAAAAATATACTATCTGTACTTTGAGAATATTCCACCCAGGGAAATGCTTCATACCAATCCTGGCGAAAAGAGCGGGGTTTCTTTCCAAATAAAGTTTGAGGATATTTGTCAAGTTTTGGTTGTGCTGGGCCCAACGATGGAGAAGCTGATATATATATCAGTAGGTACCGCTGATGTTGAACACGCCTCTATCAGATTTTGGGTCGTGCTGGCGTGTTCAATGTTTTTTTCATTTTTACTTGTGTCAATCTCCGTGAAAGTGGTTGGATCACTGCTACACTCTTCACCACCAGAAATGGATTCATCTGAACTTTCCGAACCAATTTTTTCTACTTTTTTTGCAGTCTTTCTTCCCACCATCTCATCTCCCACGTTCGACTTGAAATAATCTTTAATGGAAGCTTTTTTGGAAGTCATTTTGCAGGTCGTGAAACAGGTGAAACAGTCAGATCTCAGGCACTGCAGGCAGTCTGTGACCAAAAAAAGAAAACAAATAAGTGTCGACATCTCGTACACGTCGGCATTTCGTTTACACAATTTTGAAGTGACTATGTAGTGAGGCATGATTAACGTGACCTTTTTTTTTTCTGAGCTAAAAGTGGGACACTTCCAACGGTCCCATCCGTGTATTGCCAACATGACTAGCATCACATTGGAGCTGTACACTAAAGATTATAGACTAGTTTAATAATACAAAAATTAAAAAATAATAATATGGATAACACCAATCAATGTTATAGAGATAAATAAATAAATATATGTATGGGTATTGGGTAAAGATGTGGATGGCGAGAAGTGTGTGAATGAACTAACACATACGTACTGCCACGTCCCCGCCCCTACTGTCGTCAGGTGGGCTCCTAACACCTGCTCTGGCTGGTCTCGTGACATCAGATGGGCAGGGAGGTGCCGGCCCGCCGGGGCCCGGGAGACAGGGACGGAACG
This sequence comes from Chionoecetes opilio, assembly GCA_016584305.1. NCBI lineage: Eukaryota > Metazoa > Arthropoda > Malacostraca > Decapoda > Majidae > Chionoecetes > Chionoecetes opilio. Next base: position 84,554 of record JACEEZ010013714.1, read on the forward strand.
CGTAGCAAGATTACCGGGCTCGTGCTGGAATTCCAATGATCTGAAACTCGAGAAATGCCAGTGGTCGCTGGCAGTTTTAACTCAAAGGTTGGTCTACTTGTGTTTTGGCTCCGCGACTAATATTTTTCATAAATTAATTTCACGATAAACATTGATGCACCGCATCTGAATACCAAAAAATATAGTTCTTCTGTTGTTCTACTAATTATATGGATGACATGCATTACGATGGAACGTTCTATAATAGCAATTTAATGCAAATTACTCGCCTCGAGTAGCAAAGCTTAATATATTTTTTACATGTATATTGTGGCATGTAAAATTTGGGCGATGTTCACACTGTTTTCTAAGACAGTACTGCTGCGTCTGGCAAACGCTTGTCAAAATACAATAAGCAATGCCTTGGAAAAACGAAGAATAAAGAATGCCGAAATCGGCTTGTTGCTGCGACAATGTAGGTTATAATTGTGGAGGCGACACGCCGCGGACGGGAAGTGGTGGCGGGGAGATTGTGGCGGGGAGATTGAATCAAAACATTGCCACTTCACGCGTCGACTCATTGCACTTCCAGGCTTTCTATCTGATTGATACACAATAATAACAGGAAAATATGACTGCCTAGGTATAGATAACTTCTAAACATACGTTATTGACTATATAATATCATAGAGTAACATTTACCTCGCCTCCTCAACTATAACCTCCTTGGTTATTTGGTTATATACAATGTTTTACAGAATCAGGCTTCTATACAATATACATATAGAAGAAAATCGTTCTTAAAATTATACTTTTGTGTTTTCAGTGCAGTGGAATAAGCCCATGTTTTGTTTTCCAGTAGACCAACTTATTATCAAAAAAGTGAGTTAAAACTGCCAGCGACCCCTGGCATTTTGGGTTCCAGTTCTCTCGAATTGTCTGGCTACTCATACACACTCAGGGCCCCTGAGTGTGTGTAAGTCCTAGGCCTTCCCCCTGAATCAAGGGGAAGGCCTAGGCATACACAGGGGTCCTTTTTCTGCCGTATACTCACGTAGCCAGTAATTACAAGTTCAAGGTCACTATAGGCAGTGGCAGGACAAACGGGGAACGCGTCACCACAGTTTACCTCACTCAGCTCACTGTCACTGTTTACTGTTCTCTACCTTAACACAGACCACAATACAGTGCACTGTATCTTACCAGTCACTAACTCGAGGGAGTCTGGAGAAGCACCAGGGGCTGACAGTGGCGAGGAAGCAGGTACAGACACGCTGAAACGATGAATGGCGGCGCGCGGGGTGCCAGCTTATCTCGTGGGTGGCGGTGGTGTGTCCCCGTCGTGAGTCGGTCAGCTGTTCCCCTCAGTGTATCTCCCTCTCACACCGCCATAGGCGTGCGGCCGCAGAAAAAGTAGAAAAAATTGGTTCGGAAAGTTCAGAGGAATCCATTTCTGATGGTGAAGAGTGTAGCAGTGATCCAACCACTTTCACGGAGAGTGACACAAGTAAAAATGAAAAAAACATTGAACACGCCTGCAGTGACACGGTGACTGCGGCGTGCCACCTCGTTCAAATAACTCCCCTCACATCTCGAGACATTCTCGCCCTTGTAATAGTACCTTATTAAAAAATGTAAACTAGAAAATATTGGTTTATATTTAACATTCAGTACCTGAAAGTGAAAGATGATACGAATCAGGGCTGGGTGAGACGTGACTCATGTGAGATCCGGGGTGGTCGCTGCCGTAGCAGCCGTACAGGGCCACCAATGATCGGTCACTTACTTTGTGTTGTTATGTCGTTCCAGAGAACGCGTATAAGACACGTACAAGAGGGAGACACGTACCAATTAAGTACCAATACAAGGCATTATAGAAAATTTGTAAGGGTAACTGGTGTAATTTAGTTATGTTCGTTGGTGTTAAAAGTGATCAATAGAAAGTATATGAATTTAACTCACTCAGAGGCATGTTTCTTTCTTTCAAGCAGAGGAAAAATATTTATTGTATTTGAGGTCGAGGGTAAGTCATCAGTAGAAATTATTCATAATACTCCATGCATGCTCCCTCAGTCCTACCTAGTGGAACACGGTTCCCACGCCACACGGCAGCCGTGGCCAGTGGGTGGGCACCTGGGCGGGCACCGGCTTCTCGTGGGTGGGCACGTGCCCACCCAGGCCCACCCGTAGCTACGCCACTGACCATAAAGTCCTTTTCCGCCCTCAATAATGATTATTTTTTTCTCTAGACTTTCACATATCTCTTCAGGTATACCTATAAGACGTCGTTATAAAGTGGGGGAGAAATGCCACCTCCCTCATGAACTCTTCTACGTACTTCTTCATCTTTTCTCTTCTTTCTTCTTCCTTCTTCTTTTTTTTCTTCTTCTTCTTTTTATTCTACTTCTTCTTTCTTCTTCTACGTTTTCTTTTTCTTAATAATTTGTTTCCTTCTTCATTTAATCTTTTCTTCTTCCTTTATTCTTCTTCCTTCTGTATTATATATGAATTATATGCATGCTTCTACTTTCACTATTTTTCATTATTTTCTTGAGTGTTCAATATATTCTTCATTCTTCTTCATTCATTCTTCGCAATTTTTTCATTTTTCTTCATTCCTACATTCTGTGTATTTCTTTTTTCTTCATTTATTCATCTGTATTCCTTTTTAAATTTATTCTTCATTTAACATTATTAATCACCGAGTAGCGTTCTCGGTGACCCGAGTTCGATCCCGAGTAAGACCCATAAATCCACTTAAAATATTTCTGCACCGTCGAGTGGCCTAAGAACACCCACATGGTGCCCATAACTCTACCTACGATTGCGAGTACATTGGAGGACACAGGGGGGCGGCATAACCCTCTCTCTAATCACAGGCGTCACAAAAAAAAAATCCTGCCTGCGCCACCACGGACGAGGGCCAACCATCACAGCCCTCAAGTGAGCCTCCAGGGTCTACCATCCGAGCCCTGGAGGTCACTGCCTACTACACGCGTTGTAGGCATAAATGTAATTTGTTATTTTTTTTTTTTTTTTTTATTTTTTTTTTTTTTTTTTTCATTCAATCTTCCTCGTTCACACTTCATTTATTTTTCCTGATTTATTCCGCATTCACTACATATTCTTTCTTCCTTCTTCATTCATTCTTCATTCTTCATCGATTCCTTTTCATTCGTTCTTCAGTCTTTATCTTCATTTACATTTATTCAATTATTCTTCATCTGCATTGATATTTATTCGTTCTTCTTTATTCATTCTTGTAGGAACTACATACATTTTTTTTCATTCATTTTACTTCCTTGTCAGTATTCTTCGTTCACTACTCGTTACTCTTTTACGTTAATTTTAATTTTTTTTTTCTTCATTCATTCTTCATTCTATATTTTCATTAAGTTCTATTCATTCTTCTCCATCATTCTTCATTTTCTTTATTCATCACTTGTCAATTACTTTTTCATATTTCATTCAACCATCTTAATTTCTTCTTTTTCATAAAATCCTAATTTATTTTCATTTATGCTTCAGTGAAAGATGAATAAAGAAAAAAAAAAATGCAACAAGAATATGATTATGATGAAACAATTAAGAATGAAGAGGGAAATCTGAAAGAAATAATAAAGAATGAATTGAGAAGAATGGAGAATTAATGAAGATGAAGATGAAGAATGAAAGAAGAGAGATGCAGAATGAATTAAGAAGAATGAAGAGTTAAGAGTGATCAAGAGAATGAAAAGTTAAGAGTGATCAAGAGAATGAAAAGTAGCCTACGAGTAAATGAGGAAGAGAGATGATGAATGATGGATGAATGAAAAATTAACGAGGATGAATGAATGAAAAAAAATTAATGCAGATAAACAAATCAAGACGATTGGAAAAGAGAGAGAGAGAGAGAGAGAGAGAGAGAGAGAGAGAGAGAGAGAGAGAGAGAGAGAGAGAGAGAGAGAGAGAGAGAGAGAGAGAGAGAGAGAGAGAGAGAGAGAGAGAGAGAGAGAGAGAGAGAGAGAGAGAGAGAGAGAGAGAGAGAGAGAAGAGAGAGAGAGAGAGAGAGAGAGAGAGAGAGAGAGAGAGAGAGAGAGAGAGAGAGAGAGAGAGAGAGAGAGAAGAGAGAGAGAGAGAGAGAGAGAGAGAGAGAGAGAGCGTAAAAGGGTTCGTAAAGAGCGTAAATTGGTATTCGAGGTGAATACCAATTAGTCCGGTGGCAGAGCAGCATATTTCCAGTGAACCTTGCAATGTTTGGCAACAATCGTTTTTTGGCTTATTTTGATAGGTATTAGTGTTTAGATAAAATTTTGGGTGGGTGGCCACTTGTCACCGGCTTGGCTTGTTCAGAATCCAAGATGACCGCCATATATAATCAACATATAAATTAGGCTGTAACTCCTGTTCTAAGTACAGTAAAAGGATGAAATTGGTGTCTAAATATATGTTTTAGAGACCAAGGAAGTGAATTATGATGTTATTGGATCGTTTGGCGGCCATCTTGATGGCATAAATCTAATATGGCCGCCAAAAATACATGTAAAAATGCCAAAATCACACAAAATCGCACCAAAAACTAACATAAATCGGTTGTGAATGCAATTGAACAATGATCTTGTTGTTTATGCATGTGCTTGACATGTTAAATTTTGAAGAAATTATGCCATTTAGAAGCCAACTGCGTGCCACCTACAGCCCCACTCGTGACGTAAATAGCATTGGTGATGGTTATTTTGTGTGCTTTCAATGTGAAATCCACCAATATATCAGTAACTCTTAACGATATATGTTTCGGTTGCAGGATCTGACGTGAGCGAGGGCTTTTACAGCTCACTCACAAAACAGGTCACAACCTTTGCCGCAAAGAAGAAACGTCTAACAGTCGAGGATAATGTCGTCATGGACCAAGAGGCTATATACGCTCGGATGATTGGCCTTCTGGTGAGCCAGCGCGATCTCGATCTGGAACAAGTCCTCTCCACAGAGCTAACTGCATATCCGCCCTCGATGTTTCAAGCTGATGGCCAGATGCGAGTGGCAACGGGAAAAGCTACACTGAAAAAGAGCCTCCAGGTAGAAGTTTCACAACGCCTAATCACAAGCCCAACATCTATGGTGGTTGATGTGTCCGCTCTTCTGTGGACATTAGAATGGCCATCCCAAGGAACCGTTGACACGTTTATATCGGTGTTCAAGGTCTGGGTCAACGCGAGGTTGCTTGAAGCTGATGTCCACCTGTGCTTCGATCGCTATTTTGAATACTCTACAAAGAGCAGCACCAGATCGGCTCGAGCCAACGCTACCCGGGTCCATCAGCTCGAACGGAAAACTCCACTGCCGGCTCGGGACGCAGTACTTAAGAACTCAGCCAATAAGAAACAGCTCAACACTCTGCTTTGCGATGCGATCCTGAGTGATGATAACTTCCTGCAGCATGCGACACAGAACCACCAGTTGGTGGTTACTGGGGAAAACGATATGCCCACGCAGGTATCGAAGGGTCGTAAGTCGCCTCGTCTGGACCTAGCATCAACACATGAAGAAGCTGACATACTCATCACTCAACAGGCCATCCACCTTGCAAAAGAAGATCCAGAATCACACATGCGGGTCGTGTGTGACGACACAGACGTGTTCGCGTTACTTGCTTACTACTACTTGAGTGAGAAGCTCCAGTCATCATTGCCGATGCAGTCTCCAATCATGGGTCGGTCGTGCATTTATAGGTGCTTGGGTGTATTAATAGCTAGTTGGTCACACTGGAGAGAGAAACTCAGATTCCAGTGGGAAGGTTAATTTTTAATTTTGATTTGTAAAGGTTTATTGTACAATTAAGCATACAGGACATACACACACAATACAAGCATGTACAGAAATGCATATGCAGGAGCAAAGAAGTACAAAGCGGGCATCAGCCCGCCAGTGAGGAGGGTATCCCGTCAGGCTACGGGAGGGTCGCGTGGAGGCGTGGTGACGGTGAGTCACCTGCGTCACTGGTCACCCTGCCGGGCGCGGCGGGGTGTGGGTACGTGATGTGTCAGCGGGGAGGGGGCGTTGCTCGCAGCACCCCCATCACGTCTCTCGGGGTGTGGCGGACCATGAGGGCGGCCCTGCCTTCACGCCCACTCAGCAGCCCCCCACCTGCAGGCTGGGCGGCGGGGGCCGGGCCGGGCCTCAGGGGGGCGGTGGCGGGGCAGGACAGGAGGTATTACACCAGTGGGCGACGGGTGTGCATCTCGCAGTGGTCGCACACTTGCCCCTCGAAGTCCTCCTGCAGCTCCTCTCTGGTGCAGTAGCCCAGACGCACACGCTGCAGTAGTGCGCCATCTGCCCTGGGTTGTTGCTGGGTGGCGTCCAGTGGGTGGTAGTCGGTGGCTGCAGCGTACCAGGCCGCCTGCCTCTTCCTGGCCTCCAGCTCTCGGTGTGTCTGGTGAGCGCAGTGTGCTGCGGCCCGTCTCGCCTGCGCCTTGACCTGCTGTAGGCTGGGAGGCACGTGCATTGAAAAACATCAACATATAAATAAAAAAACAGATTTAACAATAAATATTACATTGGTTTATGCTCAACGCACTATGGTAGTGCGCGCTGAGTAAAGGGTGTTTGTTGAGATTGGTGAGTTACTTGTTGGTTAAATATTGTTACAAAGCAAAAATAATATAAAGAGGTACGAAATTATATATGAATAATGAACATTAATAAAAATAAAAGTTATAATAGTTGGGGGTGCAACCACACGTTTTCTCTTGTGGAGCAGTGTAAGAGAGAATGTAGTTTGTAGGAGAGACTGCTACAAACTCCCCTCCTAGCGGTTTGTAGGGGTAAACCGCTACAATACTCCCCTCCTAGTGACGAGGGAGGAGGAACGAGATCTTGGTGGTGGAGTGGTGCTGCTGGAGTTACAGTGTGGCCGAGTTGATGGGGTTGACGTGGAGGGCTGTGGTGACCAGTTGCTGCTGCTGGGCCGCACAATACCTTGGCGCATCAGAGACTCGGACTCGGCCTTGGCTTGACGGTAGCGTTCTGGAGCTAAGCGACGGACCTTGGCGTGTACTGGTGGTCCTATGGTCTCAATGTGACGTGGTGTTTGACGGGCATAGCAGTGTTGCAGGCGTGGCAGTGTTGCAGGCGTGGCAGTGTTGCAGGCGTGGCAGTGTTGCGGGCGTGGCAGTGTTGCCGCCATGGCAGTGTTGCCGCCGGCTGTGTTGCGGGCGTGGCAGTGTTGCCGCCATGGCAGTGTTGCCGCCGGCTGTGTTGCGGGCGTGGCAGTGTTGCGGCCATGGCAGTGTTGCCGCCGGCAGTGTTGCGGGCGTGGCAGTGTTGCCACCATGGCAGTGTTACCGCCGGCAGTGTTGCGGGCGTGGCAGTGCTGCGAGCATGGCAGTGTTGCCGCCGTGCCAGTGTTGCCGCCGTGACAGTGTTGCAGCCTGGTGATGAGTAATCCACAGGGCGATGAGTAATCCACAGGGCGATGAGTAATCCACAGTGCGGTGAGTAATCCACAGGGCGGTGAGTAATCCACAGGGCGGTGAGTAATCCACAGGGCGGTGAGTGGCGATAGTGGAGTAAGTTACTCAAACACCGCGGGGCTGAGGGGTAGGTTTTTGACTGAAGACGCGGGAAACCACGCTGAGGGAGCAGGGGCCGCGCTGAATGCGCGTGAGGCCGTGCTGAGGACGCAGGAAGGCATCAGAGGTTGCAGAGGCCGCGCAGAATGCGCATGAGGCCGCTGAGGACGCAGTAAGGCGTCAGAGGGCGTAGAAGCCGCGCAGAGTGCGCATCAGGCCGGTGAAGACGCAGTAAGGCGTCTGAGGGGGCAGGGGCCGCGCTGAACGCGCATAAGGCCGTGCCGATGACGCAAGAAAGCATCAGAGGGGGGCACAGAAGGTGCCAGGGTGGGAGGGGATAACCTTTTAGCTAGCAGCTACACATGAGCGTAGTTTTTCTCCCAACCTATAGCTCAGCGAAGCGAACCCCATGATGGAGGCTAAGCTTTTTGCCTTAGGAGTGTTAGGACAAATGAGTCTAAAGACCCAGGTCCTTTCACTAGGAGAATTGTGCTCTTATATAGCACATGTTAGAGCCACCTAAAGACCATAGCTACACTCCGAGGGTCGGAGTGTAGCCGAGGTTGGGGGTGCAACCACACGTTTTCTCTTGTGGAGCAGTGTAAGAGAGAATGTAGTTTGTAGGAGAGACTGCTACAAACTCCCCTCCTAGCGGTTTGTAGGGGTGAACCGCTACACATTGACGTGAAGGAAACTGCTCGTAAACATTCAGCAATCGTACCCGAGCTCTTGGCGCTTCATGCTCTAACTGGCTGTGATTCAGTTGCTGCGACTTATGGAATTGGGAAAACAAAAGCAATCGCTGTGGCTCGAAAAGGCTACACTCTGGATCAGCTTGGTAAACCCTTGGCAAATATCGTTGAAGTCACCGAACAAGCAACAGCTTTCATGGGTGCGTGCTATGGCATTACAACTCCCACCTCTTCGATGACCAAGATCCGCCAGAAGCTATGGGCACAGAAGACTGGCAAATCGACAGCAGCACCGAAGCTGTGTAGTTTGCTCCCAACTACAGAAGCGTTTGAGCAGAACGTTCGTAGAGCACACCACCAAGTCGCTCACTGGTACAGTGCCCTGAGTGGGGATCCACCAACTCTCGCTGCAGTGGAACACGGGTGGGAAGCTGATGACACTAACAAGTGTCTCATCCCTCGAAATATGGAGGACGGTGTATCCGACGCCCCTGAGCACATTCTCAAGCTGGTCAGATGTGGCTGCACATCTAAGCGAGCATGTAGAGGTGGGAAATGTGGCTGTATGGGGCGCCAACTTCCATGCACGATGTTCTGCACCTGCGGTGGTGGTACTGCCTGTTCCAATCCATTCAACATCACTGAGAGTGCAACAGATCATGCCGATATCCCTGATGACAGCGATGAGGCAAACGACCGAGCAATGGATGTCGACGATGAGGACGATGAATAGTTCCTAGATATAAGATATTTGGTCCATTGGGGCATTAATTTAGCTTCATTTATTAGAGTATAACATGTATAATATGTATTGATATAACGTTGAAACATTTGGGCAACGTGAAGATGCCAAATTGTTGCATTTATTATTAGTATTATTAGTATTTATACTACATATTATTATTTATATTATTATTATTATTATTGTTATTATTATTATTATTATTATTATTATTATTATTATTATTATCGGTAGTATCATATACTTTACATGTATGTCTACTTTTAAGTCACGCCAATGTCATGTTTGAGAGATGATAATTATTACTATAAATGTTGTCCGATTCTAAATAGATTTGTTTTCTTATATTTTGCTTGCTATCATAATCAATATTGCTTGTAAACTGGCGAATGACTTCAGAATCATATTATATCTTTACAAAGCACATATATATACAGACACTTTATAATTCAACTGCATGTACAACAGATTATATTAGCTTTAGTGTGATTTTGGCATTTTAACAGGTATTTTGGCGGCCATATTGGATTTATGCCATCAATATGGCCGCCAAATGATCCAATAACATCATAATCCACTTCCTTGGTCTCTAAAACATATATTTAGACACCAATTTCATCCTTTTACTGTACTTAGAACAGGAGTTACAGCCTAATTTATATTTTGGTTATATATGGCGGTCATCTTGGCGGCCATCTTGGATTCTGAAAAAGCCAAGCCGGTGACAAGTGGCCACCCAGCCTAAATTTCATTTAGACCCTAATATCTATCGAAAAAAGTAAAAAAAATATTGTTGCCAAACATTGCAAGGTCCCCCGGCCCAGCCACCGGACTAAATGAACAAGTATACATTTTTTTGTCTAGCTAGTTGAAAGATTATGAAAATAAGTTTAAATTCTGAATAAGAGTAATAATTTTCATCAAAACCATCTTACCATGCAGTTACATTATAACTTACACATAAGGTGTTGGTGAAATCTGGTGATATTTTCATGGTTGTCCTCCCACATTCTGGCAACGTTGGGTGTTTGGGCCCCAGACATAACTACGTCACGGTTTGTTTACATCGGTGCATTGTGGGGATAAGGCGGGGTCGCCGCGGATGGACCTACGAAGGGAAAACTACGGCGATGGAAGAATTTCGAATTATTTTGCGCGAAATTTATATTCCAGGTGCTATATTACTGTGCTCTGTTCTCGCTGACAACACTATAGAGAAGACCTGAGGTAATGGCTGATGTGCCAGGCTTCTAAACCAAGAAAACAGAGCCAAAAACAGAGCCTCGTCAAAGGTAAGCAAAAAGGGCCGACATAAACAAAAAGAAAAGTATTGTTAAGCGTACTTAGCAGACAAAAAATTGCTGATCTTACACTTAAATATTTAAGAAATGCTTAAGTAAATTTAACCAAAAATGCTTATCCGATTTAAGTATGCTTAAACAGGCACAAAGTTAACAAAGGGGGCTACTCGCGAGGTTTCTCATACCAAAGTGATGTTGGTATGAAGAAATCATTTTGGTCCAAACTTGGTGTTCGCGTTTACGGATCTTGATCTTGATCTTGATGTTACAGGTGGCCTTTTCTTCATAGGCCAGCCTTTAAACCGGCTGCCCCTGTATCTTTTTTCTTGTTCTTTTTTTTGGGGCTGTAGAGTCTATTGTCTATTTCTCATTACCACATTCTTTCCAAAACTCTTTCACTGTCTCATCTCGTCCACTTGTCTCACCACACAGTCCCAGCGTAATAACATCCATTCTCTTCCTGTCCTTTCAACCACCTCGTTCATGTCACCTCCCATTTCAGTCAAAACCACACGCATCATTTCCATTCTCTCCTCGCTATACTTCTCACATTCAAAGTATCACATGTTCCACTGTTTCATCCTCACCATGTCACACATCTGGCACCTTTGCTGCCTGACTCGGACCATCTATAGTTCCTTGCATTACATCTAAGCACTGTGTTCTGGCTTGGAAGAGAAGGTCGCCACCCCGGGTTCCATCATACACACTTTCATACGCTGGTCCCTCTTTCTCCTTATACCATTCTAGTGTTTTCTTTTGCTCCATCTCATTTTTCCACTTACTCACCCCCCACATACTTCACTACTCTATCGATCTCAGTTTTCCACTTTCTCACTCCCACTCAAGGCCTTCTTCATCACCATTCAACATCTTCCTTCAATTACATTCGGTCTTCTATCTATCAGTTGATACATCCCCCAAAAATCGCAATCCCACTTCTTTCTCCCCTTTTTTTTGGCATCGCTTCCCCCATTTACTACTACATTCACTCCACAAATAAACTTTTCGTGCCAATCTTGTGTCCTCCATTCGTTCCGGTCTGATCTTATACCTGAGTGTTGCTTTCGAATGTCTCTCCCTAAATGTACTCCATCCCATGTCACCTCTTAAACCTTCAGTCGCTGCATATCTGGGGGCATTCAGTGCCATTCTTGCTACTTTATTTTGTCCCACTTCCAATATCTCTATTTCCTCTCACCCAAACAATCACCTCCATACCATACATAATGCTTGGGACAGCCCCCACTTTTCCACACTTCCCTCAACACATCTACTTGCTTGCCTCATCCTTGCCACACTCCCAAGTCGCCCAAACCCACTGATTGGCCTGGCGATCTTTTCAGCCTTTGCTTTTCACTCCATTGGGAACTCATGCACATCCCTAGGAAATTGTATTCACTAGTTTGTTCTAATTCATTTTCTCCCAGTCTCCATGTAGCGTTTCTGTCATCCTCTGTTATATTTACTATCATCACCTTACTTTTTCTAAACGGCTAAATTTTACTCCAAAGTCTCTCCCATACTCATTCACCACATCTACAGGCTCTGGAGTTTCCTCGGCCGACTCACTCATAACTACCATATCATCTGCATACATTAACAAGCTTATTTTGTCATTTCCTACTCTCACTCCTGCATCCATTCTTCTCATCCTTACTGCCAGTTCCTCAGTAATACAAACTAAACAGGTTGGGGACAGAGTGCATCCTTGCCTAACACCTCTCTCACTCCTCACCCATTCTGTTTCTATACTACCTAGCCTATATTTTGCTCTAGTGTCTTCATACATGCTTCTCACTATGTTCACTATCTTTTGGCTCAAACCCAACCTTTCCAAAACCTTGCATAACTTTCTCTGTTTACTCTATCATAGGCTTTCTCAATGTCTAGGAACCCAAGGTACAGTGTCTTTCCCTCCCTTTCCTTCTTTTCAATTATTTCTTCACCACAAACATGTTGTCCTCTGCCCTCCTATCCACTTCGAAAACCATTTTTCTCCTCACCTAACACCCTAGCTCTCTCCAACCATTTACCAACCTTTCCCTTCAAACACTGCACTAAAAAATTTACCTACTGTATTCCCTTAGGGCTATTGGTCTATAGTTCTTCAATTCACTCTTACTCTTGTATCCTCCTTTATGCAATAGGGTCACTCTACATTCATTCCATTTTCTAGGCACCCCTTTTTTCTTCCCCACACACGGCACACGGTTAAATAGGGCAGTCATCCTGTCAATCACCACCTCACCCCCATTCTTGTAACATCCATATGGTATTTCATCCCGGGCCTGCTGCTTTTTCATTCTTTTGCCTCCTTACACACTTCTCTACTTCATCCCTTTCTAATCCATTCTTCAACTCTTCCGCATCTTTTCTTTTTCCAACGTTTTTACATTCCCGGTCTTTACGTCAAAAATTTCACCCACGCCTCCTATGTCTTCCCAAAAGTTTTTTTATAACCTCTTTGATTTTTGTCCATCTGTTACACATTTTAGCATTTACTTTCAATGCTTTCACATCTTCATTCCCAGCCATCTTTTCTCCTCTCATGAATCTGTTTCCACTCCCCGCCCACCTGCAAGTCCTTTCTCTTTTAGGGATCGGATTTTTACTCCTGTCACACATAACTTTCGCATCTCTTATTTTCGTTTTGGTTAGTCGCTGCTTGTTTCACATATTCTGTCCATGCATTCCCGGTATTCATCCTCCGCTTCTTCACTTTCTTGCCTCCTTTTTTTTTTAACCCTCTACATTTCCTGTTTAAAACCTTTTCGTTCCTTCCTTGCCTCTCTAATATCCTCATTCCACCATGGTTTATTCCCCTCTCTTTCTTCCATTTGTTCTAATAAACCCTATTTTTTTAAGTGCAAGCGCTCCTCACGGTCGAATACGATCTAAAACATGAACTTGGTTGGGGGATTGGGAGGCCCCCAGCGGAAGCTTTTGTCCGGCGCCAATGAAACAAACCCCTTTCCTTACCCAGCGATAATGACTTCCCCATGCACTCTTTGAGCTGCTTGGTGGTGACAAACGTATGTGCTTCGGTCCCCCAAACGCAATCCTCCCAAACCCCCGTTCGCTGGCCACGACACTACACTATGATTTGGTTGCCTGGTTTCTGCTGTGGGGGGCCTGTGTTTCCCTGTGCCTAGACTCCCCCCCCCGTGATAAATGCCGTTTGCGAGGACGCCCACAGGGGACACCATCTCAGCTGGCCCCAAGAGGTCCCGCTCCCTTCCCTTCATCGGTGAGCCCCTACAACTGAAAAGTCAAAAAACCAACGCCCCTTCGCCGCAACCCTGCCTACCCCCTCCCCCGTTGTAAAACCCATGTTCTGCTCCACGCTTCTGCCCAGCTTCCCCCTCCCTTTACCAGCCTACACGCCCATATTATCGGGTTGCTGGGGGGCCCCGGGTCCTTCATTAACCGGGGAAAGGGTGTCCAGGGCATTTTTTAACTCCATTTTTCAAAAAAAATTGTGTCTAGCCTTAACCATCCCCGGGGGGGGCAGAGGTACAATTTCGAGGGGGCCCAAAACCTGACAACCTTGCCCACCCCCCAAGTCTGTACAACGCGGGGGGAGGGGTCCGTGAAGTGGGGGTGGCATCGGACGACGACCCACCACATTTTCGGGAGAATTTTCCCTATTCCCCCGAACTGACAAATGACCATTTAACTGGACTTCAGTCTTGACGACCCCCCCAAAAAATTTGTGACGTATACGGCTCCCGATCACGCCCGGACGACGGTCAGACGGAGGCTAACATGGCCTCAAAATTAAATTTTTTGGGGCCCCCCCCCGGCCCGGGTCCCCCCTTCAACATGCTTTTTACGGGTCCGGCCCCCCCTCCTTTCCCCCGGGTGTCCCCGCTGCTTCCTTTTGGCCACGGTAATGCCCCCTCAACATAAAAGGTCCGCTGCGTAATTGCGGGGCTTCAGTTGCAGAGAAGTGTGCCCGGCCAGTGCCCTGTTTTTTTGTGGTGGGACCCCCGGCCCCACCTTAACTCCCCGGTTTACCTCCGGCGGAGAAAGTGCAAACTCCAGCCAGACTACCTACTCCAGTCGACGTGAAGCGGCAGCTGGGGGCATCCCCCCGGGGGCCCTTCCGTCCCGGGGGGCCCCCAGCACAAGAGCTGCCCCCCCTACTCGGCACCTCCCTGCCTGCCTGCTCCAGGGCCTCCCCCTGCCAGTCAGCCTGTCCTGTCAAGCCATTTGACCCCCACAGAAAACATAGCCCGAGGGGTGGGGTTGCGCACCCCCACCCGCCCACCCACTGCCGTGGATCCCTTCCCCAAAACCCCAAAGCGCCGACCGTCCCCCCGGCCCCTTCCCATACCCCCCCTTTAAACAAGGGCACAGACCCGCCTTCCTGCCGGAGGGGCCCCTTATGGGAGGTGGGGTTTTTTTTCATCCTTACCCCCTTATTACCTGGCCCCCCACTCCGCCATGTTTTTTCCCCTGCCTCCACAGCCTACCCCCCATGCCCAGCCGCCAGCAGCCGCGCCCCTGCCCTCACTGGGTATGTACCTTGCGCCCTCCCCCCTTCTAAAGCCCAGATGTTGGAAATTTGGGGCCACCCTTCATTAGGGAATTGAAACCATGCACTTGATTTTTTAATCCCCTTCTTTCAGGCCCTGCCTTAGGACTCCCCTCATTCATCCCTCCCAGGCCCCCTTACCCCCTTTATGTCACTACGCCGTGAACCCCTTTATCCCCTCCCACTTCTTTCTTCGGAAACCCCCGGTCTCTTACCGGAAACCCCAGTTTTTAAAAACCCACGCTCTATCAACCTCCTCTAGTTTTTTGGGGGTCTGTGAGACTGGCCACAGAGCATTCTCCCCCCCTTTTCCAACTAGGGTTTCCCACGGGATGGGACGGGGGGCCGGCGGGGCGGGAGGGGGCCCTGCTTCGCTGGTCCAACCGATCCCTCTCTTCTAGCCCTCTCACTATCATCCTTTCCCGGGAGGTGGCCGGGAGCACCTGAGGGGGGACTGTTACCTTTGATTCGGGCCCCTTAGATTCTTTTGATTTACAATCCATGTTTAGTATAACCTTCAGGAATTCCGCCTTGTTCTCTCAGTTTCCTCCCCAGCTTTAATAAGGTGTTTTTTAATCCCCCATCAACCTCGGGAAACCGGGCCCTCCCCGGGAGCCGAAAAAACCGCTGGGGGTCCCTCTCGAGCTTTTGGGGACAGTTTTTTTTTATTTCCCACTCCACCTGGCCTTTTCTACCAGGACTGACCCAGTTTCAGGGAACCCCTCCACTTGGCCCTTTTCCCCTGGGTAAGGGCCCCCCCTCCTTCTCCCACTGTCACAACTGGCCCCTTAGGGGAGCGACCATCCCTGTTGTAATTTCCTTCCCTTCAGTCCCACCACCCCCCCCCCCTTCACGCAGACCTCTTTGGTCCTTCACCAAAAGGAGACGGGGCTCTTTTAATCAAAAAACTAAATTCACTTCCCCCTTCCCATTACCCCCCCCTTCGGATATAATTCAATACCCACGGTCACCCGGGTGGACGGGGGTCCCACCATTTTCATCTAATCACTTCCCTCCCCTCCCGCTCTTTCCCGGGGTCCCCTGGTGGCCCGGAAGTGTGCGCACCCCTTCGGGGCCAAACGCCACGCCTTCTGCGTGGCGTAAAAACCCCCATTCCTTCTCCGATCGCTTCCTTTTATTGGGGGCCCGATGCAAACGTTTTATTCTTGATGAAAAGTTTCTGCAGGCCTCTTTTTGTGCCCCCCTGCCTTCTCCTCCTCAGTTCCCCGGGGTTTGGTCCTTTTTCAGGAAGTGGTCCACCCCACCCCCCTTTTACTTTCCCGTTAACTAGTAAGGGTGGCCCTCCTATCACTGATGCCGACAAATCGAGGCCTTGCCCCCACATTCACACTACACTCGGCTCTCCAGCCCCCCAACCCCCACCTGTGTTACCCCCTTCACACACCGGCCATAAAATTAGCATGCTATAACCCCCCCAGGAATTTTCCTCGGCTTAACCGCACGCCCGTGGGAAGGCGGGGGTTTGGGACAAATCCGAACGAGTTTCTTCCCGCTCCCAGATGTCTGGCCGCCTCCCCGGGGACTCCTCAACCCAGCGGGTTTAAGGGACCCCCCTTCTTTTTGTGGCGTCATGCCATCACAATTCCTATTCAAAGCCTGGCAAGGCTCCGTCTGAGGTTCCTTTAGGCCCATTAGCCTTCTCCTATCTTAGTAAAGTATAAAACAAATAGTACGGTGTGGGTTGACATGGTGGTTGGAACACAAACCCCTTTTTCCCCAAAATATGTTGGGGTTTTCGCCCTCCCGGGCACCCTGGATCCCCGCTCCCGCTGGAGCACCACTACAGGAGGATTTTCCACAAGGGAAATTTCCCCTAATAGCCTTTTTTGCCCCCCAAGCAGCTTTTTTCACCTCCCTAAAGCCCTCATTTTTTAAAAACTTGCCCACCCGGGACGCTGGTCCCCTCTCCAAGGGTTAAATCCTTCCTGTCTTCCAGGTCCTCTTCTGGTGATCGGGAAAAAACCCCTTCCAGGTCTTACCCGGGCACCAGAGGCGTCCCCCAGGTTCTCCCCTCGTCTGTCCTCTTAACTCTTGCTTTCAGACTTTCCCCCGCTCTCCATGCACACATGCACTATCTAGCGATGAATCTCTTTTTTTGCCCCTGCTCCCCCTATCCCGGAGGCTCAAAAACCTCTTCAAAAGTGGGCTTGATGCTCCACCTGGACCTCCCGTTGGGGGTGACGGGAGTGCCAAAATCTAGCCTTTGTGCTTCACCCGAAAGGGGTATTTCCCCAAAATCCCAAGGCACCATTTAAAGGGTCCCCAAAACCTTCAAAACCAGCACAAATTCCCGGTTTATGTTGGGTGGCCCCCCCCTAACCTGGGGCCCCCACAACAATACCGGTTACCTCGGCCCCAAGAGGTTAACTTTAAAGAAGTCCTTTCGGGGCAAGTGGGGGGCGGAAAGGGTACCCTCCTTCATTTTTATAGCCTTACTCCGTAGCCCCCTTAGATACGAGTGTGAGGTTTTTTGGTGCGGCCTCACCTTCCCTCCTCCCCAAGTTAGAGTAATCCAGAAAAAAGTCCTTGTATACTTTGGGGCCTTCAGGTCCTCCCCAGTCCCAGCCCTTCAGGCAGAATCCCCCCTCCCCCCTGTCACACGACGCTCCCCCTCTTTTCCGCACCTACACCCAAACTTGCCTCCTCCCCCAGCGCCCTGCCCCCCATCCCCCCTCCTCCGACACGGTAGGGAAAATTTCATGGGCCTTCTACCCTATCAAGCCCACACAAATTTTGTAGAGCGAGCCCCCTCCCTTTTTTTGCTTTTTATCGGGTGATCCCCCCTTTCGCACTCGGGGAAAAAACCTTTCCCCGGGCCCCTTTGGGTTTCCCCTCTTTCTAATTTCTCTGTCCCTTCACACACCACACCATGGTCCAAAAGGGTGCCTTCCGGTGCAGGGCAGGTCCTTTTTTACTCCCTCTAACACCCGCTACAATAACTCCCTCCCATTTTCCCCCGACGGCTCCCGTCTGCCAGCCCCTCCATCCTCGGTGCGGCCAGTTACCCGGCCCCGGTCAATTGCCACCGCCTGGAGGTTTCCACCCCCCGCCCCCATTTCCCCCGGGAGAAAAATCTTTTCCCTTTGGGGGGGCATCAAATAGCCAACACCGTCCCCCCTCCTGTGCTGTAACCCACTTCATGACTCCCTAAAAACCCTCCAATTTTCCGTCGTCACCCCCTCAAACCCCCACCATGGGGGCCCCCTTTTCTTTCACATCCACCCCCTCTTGCTTATTATCCCCTCTGGCCATCTCATTTACCCTTTAGGGGGGGCCCCCCCCTTGGTGTCGGGGGAAAATGTGGGCCCACGGGCGGCAGCAGAGGGACACTCCCCCCCTTTCCCAAGATAGACCACAGACCGAGATTCATGACTAACCTTCAGATACTGCAACCGACACTGGGCACAGAGCGACTGACGCCCCTTAACGTACACTTTACTTGGACGAAAACGACATGACACACGACCCATGGGGGACCCCTCCCCCAGCCGTGCCTGGACACCCCAGTCACCGATCCGGGTTTGGGCCCCACCCGCCTCAACGCCCCCCCTACACAAAAAATGGGGATCAGATGACCCTCACTGCCCCTGGTCCCCACATATGGGCAACCGAACACCCCTCCGCAATGTCCTGCCCCCACTCCCCCCGCCGGGACTCCTCCAATCATATACACTCCCCCCGCAGACCAACTCTAGCCGACCTCTTGGGTGGCTCTCCAGACCGGGTTGGGCCTTCAAAATCCTCAAGCACACCCGACCTTCCCAAGAAGTTGGCCAATGCAAGGATTAAACCCGCTGATTCATTTGCTCCTGCACCCTTTGGGGGATAGAGGCTGTGGACCACAGCTACACGGCCCTTTTAAATCCCAAAACAACAACAACAAAATTTGCCATGGAGCGGGCTCTTTAAAACCGAAACAAAAGAAAAAACCTGAAACATACCGAAAAAATTTTAAAAAATACAGAAAGACGCATTTTTTATGTTGTATTATGTCTCAAAACCAAAATATGGTATAAAGAGACTGGGGACATATATTTCAAAAAAAATTTTTGGGTATTTCGGGATTAACTCTTAATACGAAAAATCCAAACACTACCCCAAAAATACCGTAGTGCCGACCGGGGGAACTCGGTCCTTCCAACGGACCGGTTTTTATTCGGGGGCCCTATCTTTGCTTTGGGGTTTGTTTCTATATAAATAAGAGGGTAACAGTTTTTAAAAAAAATCCCATGTAGTAAAAAAAAAACCATTTTACATTTTTTAATATTAAAAGAAATAAATTTGATATGTAACTGAACCCCCGGAACCAAAAAAGAAAATGAGGAAAAAGACACAAAAAAATGTCAGCGAAGGTTTTTATAAAAATCAGGATTTGGCGAACTTTCATGGGACGCAAAGACGAGACGGAGTTTCCTTGTAAGTAAGCGTATATAAAGGGTTTTCTTTCATTAACATGAAAAAATCGAAATGCTCTGTTTGTTTATTTTTTTATGATCAATGCTCAGTTTGGGTTTATATATACCCCCGGGGACAAAAAACCGCGGGGTAAAAGGACCCTTGTAAAGTAGGGTGAGTTAGGGAGGAAAAAGTACGTACACAAGGATTCGACAGACCAGGAGGTAGTATTGGGCCCTCCAAGGTACAACGCCTTTATGACCAAAATTTATAGGTTTTTGAAGGTAACCCCCTAATTGTATTAGAGAAAAAGGGAGCGCACAGCTGAGGGGGGTTTAAACGAAAGACCCGCGGCTAAATTTTGAGGTGAGTTTTTTGCTGTTTTTTTCATTTTAGATGTAATATTTCGCCACCAGTTACCGATTTCTGGTGTCCATGAATACATCAAGAGTGTTCTGGTAAAGTACAGAACATTGAGATATGTCTACCGTAGATAACACTAGACGCCACCGGCAGTGATGTCGCCAGGCGCCAAATATTACGAATTATAGCATCATTACTGCTGTGAATGTGCCCCTGAAGATGATACACAGTAGTTTACAGAGCTGGGCACGTTCCTGGATTTGGGGTAGTCCGTACCTGTACTTCCGTACTTCGGGACGCGGGTCGTCCGTACCTGTACTTCCGTACCTTATTTTACTTTGTTCTGTCCGTACCCGTACCTCCGTACCTCCGTACCTCCGTACCTGTACCCTATAACTATTAAAACGCGCCTGAAAAAATATAGTCAGTACCTCAAAAATAAAACAAAATACAAGGCTATAATACATCAGAGCTTCATAAATATATATAGCAATATATATTTACCATCAAATAATCATCAAATCAATTAAAATAAAATTTGTCTCCAGTCTTCACAGTTCACAAATGAGTGAAATGACTAATTAGTTTAAATCACAAGTTTATTCTAGAGTGTATAACTCCTACTCCACTTCCTTCTCCTCCTTGTACTGCTGCTACACCTCCTTGTAGCCTAGGAGCCTCTTGCTCGCCCCATCAAAGGCCGTCCTGACGCACTGAAGAATGGCACTGTGCATCTGAAAACAAGAAAATATAAATAAAATATTAATTATTTAAAAATTGATGGTATTTCGCGACTTTGTATGCTAGGCACTGTAGGCAACTAGGCATTATGCACTTATTCAGATAATTTAATTTTTACTTACTTTTTCATAATGCTTCTTCAGGTTCACCTTGCTCCTGGTGGTGTAGGTGTAAGTGGCAGCCTTACCCTTAGACAGGCAGGTTTTCTGCTGACACCTAGCCCTCCCAGTGTGCACAGACTTCCCCTCCAGTGTGTCATTCTCTGTCCTGACATATGAGTCAAAGACAAAGAACCTGCAATTTTTTTAAGTTTTATTGACACGATGCGATAGGCGATAAGAACATTAACTTATTAAGATCATAAGATGTCAACTTAAAAATATAAATTAGTAAAATACTGCAATAGAACAGTTAGATTTGTCTTACTTCTCAAGGTGCCACAGCATAGCCTTTAGCTGTCTGGTGCCCTCCTGCCTCTTCCTCTGACCCTCCTGCTCAGTCCCACTCTCCTCTATGTCCTGGGTGAACAGCTGGGAGGAGTCCAGCTCCACGTCAGACAAAGAAATATCTGACGTCCCCTGTGGTGTATGGGTTCTGGACGCAGATGGTGCAGGCGTGCTGGTTCTGTAGCTCACACTACTACAGCTACTATCCCCAGACACACTCCTGCTCCTGTCGCTATCACTTCTTTTCACGTATTTGTCCATGTTTAGTTGTAAACACTAAACAGTAAGCAATAGCAGTGAAACTTTGAAACGCGTTGCCGGGTGATGTGACTGTAAACATAAAACGTTGTTGATCTTGAGCTTGATGCCGCACGTTTGGTGTTTACCAGGCACCACAGATGCACGGATCTCGCCTTAGGAAATGATCAGCTGACAGCTAGTGGCAAATTGCCCGCCAAAACGCGTGAAAGTTATTCTGTGGACTGTTTTTTCGTCTTCGTTTTTTTTTTTTTTCATCATAGAAAATATCAGGTACGGAAGTACGGACCCAAAATTTCGCAGGTCCGTACCTGTTACTTCCGTACCTTTGAAAAACTTTCCGTACCTCCGGACTTCCGGACCTAGTTTGGAAGTCCGTAGGTACGGAGGTACGGAGGTACGGACAGAGGTACGGAAGTGCCCAGCTCTGGTAGTTTATATCATGACTGTATAATCTACCCTGCTTCAGCGTTGTTTTATGCCTTGTATCTGCAAGTATAGACGGTTTCAAATTTCACTACTCGTTTTTTTGGCGCGACCAAGGCCAAGGGAGAGACGACAGACAGCGGCTCATCGCCTTTCGGGCTGGAGGATAAAAAACACTACCGTAGCTGCAATCTTTGTAGTGGGTTACCAAGGCCGTCACTCGGTTGAATTTTTGTAATTTGTTAATGTAAAAGCCATAATATGATACAGATGAAGGACAAAATACACAGACTGGCACTCGTGGAGATAATGGGTTCCAGTCACTAACACCTGATTTCCATGCGGTCCCTATTTGCCAGATATGTTTTTCTGCTGCAGTCACGGTGTAGTGTTACCACGCCGGGCGAGTAGTCTCTCTCTCTCTCTCTCTCTCTCTCTCTCTCTCTCTCTCTCCCCTCTTCCCCTCTCTCTCCTCTCTCTCTTTTTCCCCTCCTCCTCTCTCTCTCTCTTTTCCCCTCTCTCCTTCCTTTTTTCCCCTTCTCTCTTCCTTCCTTCCCTTTCTCCCCGCTTTCTATTTCCTCTCCCCTTTCCTTTCCCTTCTCTCTCTCTCTCTTTCGCTCTCTCTCTCTCTCTCTCTCTCTCTCTCTCTTCTCTCCTCTTCTCTCTCTCTCTCTTTTCTTCCTCTCTCCCCTCTTCTTCCTTTCCTCTCCTCTCCTTCCCCTCCTCCTTTTCTCTCCCCTCTCTCTCCCTCTTCTTCTCTCTCTCTATTCTCTCTCTCTCTCCTTTCTTTTTTTTTATCTATACTATTCTTCTCCCTCCTCCTCCTCTCCTTCTCCCCCTTCATCCCCCACACGATGAAATATCACGATAAATATTCACCCATAATATACATAGCTAGGCATGATGTGTGGTGTTGTGTGTGTGTGTTGTGTGTGTGTGTGTGTGTGTGTGACTTAACTTGATCTGGTCAGATGAGGTGATGCAAGTGAACTATAGTCCCCAGGATGACCACCGTGGTGTTTACCTAAAAGTGGCCCGTTCGTATATAACTAATATAGATAGGACATAGACCCACTGTAAATCTGGACTGCGCACGGAATATCGGCCTGTGCACAAGGGCCCTGAAGTCGGAGGCCAAACCGATTTTATATATATATATTATTAATATATATACTATACATATATATATTATTTTAATATATATATATATATATATATTATACACGGATCATATAGACTGGTTTATCAGTATATATGATTACTTTAACTTTAATGTCTGTTTTATAATATTTTCAATAAAAAACAGTAAAACACACTAAGAATGCCATACGAGACTGAAGAAATATGCATGATTAATTTAAATTCAACTCTCGCCATTTAAACTTTTGCGAGTCAACTTTTATCATAAAGGGTATAAATGAAGCGCAATTTTTTTTATTTTCCATTGATGTATTTCGTTTTCTGAAAAATAAATTGAAAGTAGGCAAAAATTAGCGTTAACTAAAAAAATAAAACATAAAGGGGGTTAATTTTCCCGATTGTGATTGATATTTTTAGTTAACGCTAATTTATCAGGGTGCAAATTTCATTTTCAGAAAATGAAATTTAAAAGAAAATAAAAAAGATCATCAATGGGGGGGGAAAATTCCCATTTTTGGGTGATTTTATTTTTTATTTAACGCTTTTTTTTATGCAACTTCTAATTCTTTATCAAAAACAAAATTATAATGGAAAGTAATACAATTGCGCTCTATTGACCCCCCTTTCATGAAAAAATTTGACTGAAAATTTTTTTAAAGGGCAAGATTTTGAAGTAAAGCATATTTCTTCATTCGAAAATGGCATTTCTTTGCGTGTTTTATTTTTTTTTATTTTGAAAAATTTTATAGAACAACTTTTGATATGACACTTTTTCTTCATATATAAATTCTTTTTTTTTGTCTGAAAAAGTCCGGGGGCTGGTATGACATGGGTTAATTTTTTGGGAGGTTTGCTTTTTGAAAAAAAAAAAAGTTAAAAATTATATATAGGCCCAAATTTCCCTTTTAGGTCCAATTTCCCCTTTAGTGAAACTGCGGTCCGCACTTCTCAGTGTATTGCTAACAGACTTGATGGAAATTTTTCAAACTTTAAAACATATAGGGGTGGGCCCTCTTAGATTTTTAAATTTTTTTTTTGTTTCTTCAAAAGATATGGAAACTAGTCAAAATTTGTCAAAAAAAAAGGACCAAATTACCCCGGTCCCCGGCACATGCGAGAGTATTTTTGGGGTTTTCTAGAGACATCCCATGGCAGCACACGGCTTGGTAAAAAAAAGGGCGGGCTAGCGCTCATTTTTTGAATCTGTAGGTTTTCCTTGCATAAAATTTTACTTTTTTTGGGAAAATTTTTTTAAAGGGAAAATATTCCGCAGAAGTTTGGCGGGGCCAAACCCCAACCGGCAATCGCGCCCATAAATTATTTTTTTTTTTCCTAAATAGCTCAACAAAAAATAAACCCCAAAAATACCTTAACCCCAACATAAACCCAAACCAAACTTAAAATATAAACCTAATCTAACCCAACCAAACTAAAAACTTAACTCAGCAATTATTATATAAATAAATTTTTTTTTTGGTTTCCGGGAAGTGAAAAAACTATTGCACAAAAACTAAAACCCAAATTAGAGAAAAGTGTTTTTGAGCCGTAAAATCTTGCGACGGCGGTAGCGACCGCGCAGTTCTCGACATTATAATAAACCCCTGGGGATGAACATGAGGCCTTTTGGGCCCGTGCAGTTCAAATAAGTTTTTTTTACATTAAAGTAGGTTTTTAATTTCCCTGATAATCAGATGTTACTTTTTTAAAGTTACCATTCCCATTAGTTTCCCCCAGAGGAAGCCTATCTTAGGGAAGGACTGCCACAGAAAAAGGAATGAGGTTTTTGGGGGGCACTTGTGTGCAGGGGAATCATAGCAGGGATAAAGGGAACATCCTAAAAACAAGATTTATTCCCAAATTTTTTTTGGCCCCTGGGTATCTTTAGGGAATTTTGGGGCAAGGCAAAATCTGCTCTATGGGATCCGGGACCCTGCCTGTTACGGATAAAGCTATTTTCTGCGATTTCCCGCCCCCCATCGTACTCCCTATTGGCGAGAAAATATTCAAGTTTATGTTTTTATACAAAAAGGGATAACTATTCTTCATTTTACAACCTAACCTTGACATTTTTCACCAACCAAACCTTACTTTACTAACTTGCAAGCTATTATGGTATTTAATCTCAAAGCAGAACAGGTAAAAAATTTACATGTAAATATTGGGTCCTTAACATCAGACATAATTTGGGGCTGTCGCCAAAAAAGGAACATTTCCGGGCGGAAAAATTGGTTAAATTTGTACTTTAACCCTTTTTTGAGTATAGGTCAAAATTTTCTTTTTTCCCATGTATTATGATGTGTTAAGACTGATGGTCACATTAAAAACTTCGGAAATGCCTTATTTTGCAGTTATCTCCCCCTTCATAACAAGCGGGGTTTTGGGCGGGGAAAATGGCAACTAGTAGTTTTGTACTGATAGTATATTATGTGGATGACGTAAGATGTATCCGGTAAACACTACGGAATAACATAAGCCCGGAAATATATAAAAATAAAATGAGTGATAAAGTCTACGGGAATTACTTACCTATTCCTCGAAAAATCTCAACATTTAAACCAGTTTAATACAGTACATGGACATTGGTTATTTAATCTAACACAACTGGGGGGAGCGGGCGCCCGGACCCCCCCCCTTTAGTTCACTAATTATAGCGTATTTTCGCGACCGCTCTGGCCCGGTCTGGACTGGGCTAGTCCCGGGCGGTCACTGGTTTTGCGAGGCAGTCTAGAACGGTTCAGCCCAGTCCAGTCCGGTCCGGCCCACATACCAGGACCACCTTGGACCAGTGTGGGGAGAACTGGCGCATGCGCACTACAGTCAGCGGGGAAGGCGACCAGGAGCTTCTCGTGCTCCTGATAAGACATGAAACACCATGATGGCCGACCATAAGACTAAAGTATCACAGGCGTGGTAGTTGTAAAGTCTTCAGCACAGGTTAAAAGGCGGACGACAAAAAGGATATTGACAAGATGGACGCCTGCCGCCTCCACAGTTCAGTTCAGTACCGCCCACTCGATCCCCCAGCCAATAGGAACGACGAATGGGACGGGGCTAGTCTCGATGTATTTTCGCGACCATCAGTCCACCCTGACCCGGTCCGGACTGGACTGAACCAGGGCGGTGAACGTCACGAAAATGCGCTATTTTTTTAGCGCATTTTCGTGACGTTCACCGCCCTGGTTCAGTCCAGTCCGGACCGGGTCAGGGTGGACTGATGGTCGCGAAAATACATCGAGACTGGCCCCGTCCCATTCGTCGTTCCTATTGGCTGGGGGATCGAGTGGGCGGTACTGAACTGAACTGTGGAGGCGGCAGGCGTCCATCTTGTCAATATCCTTTTTGTCGTCCGCCTTTTAACCTGTGCTGAAGACTTTACAACTACCACGCCTGTGATACTTTAGTCTTATGGTCGGCCATCATGGTGTTTCATGTCTTATCAGCAGCACGAGAAGCTCCTGGTCGCCTTCCCCGCTGACTGTAGTGCGCATGCGCCAGTTCTCCCCACACTGGTCCAAGGTGGTCCTGGTATGTGGGTCGGACCAGCCTGGACTGGGCTGAACCGTTCTAGACTGCCTCGCAAAAACAGTGACCGCCCGGGACTAGCCCAGTCCAGACCGGGCCAGAGCGGTCGCGAAAATACGCTATAAGCCAGGGCCTGGCGGATGGCGAAAAGCTCCGCCGTCAGGACGTCAGCCTCAGGAGGCAGCCTCCATGTCTTACAGAGGTTAGAGCGGGGATCGTAGATGGCAGCACCAGTAGAAGGAAGGGTGGGGGAGTGGGAGCCGTCAGTGTAGATCTTGAGGTGATGGTGGTAGAGGGACAGGTCCAGTTCTCTGAAGAGTGTTGCTGCCACGATGCCAGCTGAGTGTTTGGGAGGAAGGTCAGGGATATGCAGGGCAACCATATGAGAAATGTCGTGCCAGGGTGGGACTGGGGAGTGTGGGCTGGTGGGTTGTAGAGGGGGTGGAGGCAGGTGCAGCACTGAGTGGGCCAGCAGTGCACGGATTATTAGAGGCTGACGTGCTCCAGGAAGCCAGACTGGGGTGTGATGATCTACACCAGAGGTGGCATAGAGTGCGGCGAGGGGGTGGGTTGGTGGCAGGGACATGATGTGGTGGTAGTGTTGGCACAGGACCGTTCTCCTGTGCACCTGCAGTGGGGGGATGCCGCTCTCCGCGTGAAGGACGATGACTGGGGAGGATCTCATTGCCCCCATGGATATCCTCAGGGCTGCATTTTGCAGAATGTCCAGCTTTCTGATGGTAGAAGGCGCTGCCGAGCCATAGATGCTGCTGCCGTATGATAATTTAGACCTGATTGTCGCCTGGTAGTACATTAATAGGAGGTCACGACTGGCCCCCCAGCGGACACCAGTCACCCTCTTCATAATGTCGAGGCGCCTGTTACAAGTAGCGCGGAGGTGTTTAATGTGTGGAGACCAGGTAAGCCGAGGCCCGTCTAACCGCATACCAAGGAATGTATGTGTCCTGGAGTAGGGAACTGGGGAGCCACTAATGCTGACTGTTGGTGGAGAGTGGACAGGCTTGAGTGTGAAGCACATGAGGGTGCTCTTAGATGCATTGACAGAAAGACCCCAAGCCTTTACCCAGTTAGCCAATGCAGAGGCTGCTTCCTGTAGGTATGTTTGTGCCTGGATCTGAGTGCTGGCCCGGCTGATGATGGTAATGTCATCAGCATAAATAAGGAAGTGGGAGTGGGGAGGGATGTGAAGGTCGGAGAGCAGGACGTTGAAGAGGACAGGGCTAAGGATGGATCCCTGCGGCACTCCTCTCCGTATAGATTGTGACGGAGAGGTGGAGGCAGTGCCAGGAGGCACCCACAGCAACGCGGAAAGTTCTACCAGACAAGAAATTCTGCAACCAGGCGAGGTGGACTCTTGTTCTTGTCTGGACTCTGCTGTGCTGTATACGATGTAAACAAACCACTCATGGGAGTAGATGAAGGTCGCGTAACGCACAGACGCGGCATATTACTCCTTCCGACATACCAACCTTACCGTGACGGGACTACACGAAGGGAAAAGCCGCGGAAGGATTCGACGTTACCATGGCTTCCCGTGTAGCGCAGAGAACTCGTCGTGCGGTGCCGTCATGGGAAGGGAAAGGTGACATTTAACAATCTGGGTGGGCATTTTCGAAGGGGCTCTAAACTACACCCTCTTAGCGTCCTAAGACCGACTTAGTTATACCGGGCCAAGAAGATTACTAAGAAAGCATTTTCGGGTGTCATCTTAGCCTCGTGTAAGGGGACAGAAGGCCAACCCTTCTTAGTGCCACCTAACCAATCAGCGCGCGCGACACAAGTCTGTATTTGGCGGGAAATACGTATACCACGCCGAGTGTCTCTCTCTCTCTCTCTCTCTCTCTCTCTCTCTCTCTCTCTCTCTCTCTCTCTCTCTCTCTCTCTCTCTCTCTCTCTCTTTTTCCCTTCTCTCTCTCTCTTTCCCTTCTCTCTCTCTCTCTCTCTCTCTCTCTTTCCCTTTCTCTCTCTCTCTCTCTCTCTCTCTCTCTCTTTCCCTTCTCTCTCTCTCTCTCTTTCCCTTCTCTCTCTCTCTCTCTCTCTCTCTCTCTCTCTCTCTCTCTCTCTCTCTCTCTCTCTCTCTCTCTCTCTCTCTCTCTCTCTCTCTCCCTTCTCTCTCTCTCTTTCCCTTCTCTCTCTCTCTCTCTCTCCTTTTTTTTCTTCTATTATTTCTTCTCCCTCCTCTTCCTTCCCCCTTTTCATCCTCCACACACATATCATAGCCAGTATGTGATATTATCGTGAATAACGACACTTTTTTTTCTGGTGTGTTTTGATATGTTTAGAATTAATCTGCTAACCGTTTCTGTCGCAAATCATATCTATTCCGCCCAGCCCACCCCTATATATATAGTATATATATAGCCCACACCTATATATATATACATAGTGTATTATACAGCCTAATATACTATATACAGTCTAAAATATATAATATATAACCAATAATATAACCATTGTTGTTATGGTGACGGAGAAAATTGCGGGCTAAGACGACCCCAACCCTGCCTTAGTTTACACTCGCTGCACTGTCTTAGGCGGAGCGAACTTTGCTTCCGAAAATGTCCACCTAGCGCTAAGATGGTCTTAGTCCCCTAAGATGGTCTTAGTAGTGTTCCAAAATGCCGCCCCCCAATTATAGTTCACTTAGGGTCAATTAAAAGTAAATTTATAAGTCGACTTAAAAGTGTAGACTTCCATAATTAATGATGCATGAAGGCAAATTGTTCCATAGTTAAGGCCTTTGTACAGTGATGGGTCTGGCACCAGTCTGTTCTGGCTCTTGGCACATACAGGTCTTTTAGCTGCCTTGTTGTACTGGCTGTATTTTCCCTGACAATGGAAAACTAGATACCACTCCGGATACAACCCATTGACAGCCTTATAAACAGCGAAACATTTTTCATAAATATATCTGTCTTTAATTGTTAACCACTTTAACTCTTTTATGATAGGAGTAACGTGATCCTTCTTTCTAGCTCCTCCAAATAGCTAGTTTAGCTGCAATATTTTACAGTTTTAAAACGCTAAAAAGTAAAGTTGAGAAAAGTATTTGTTGAGTCCCATATACCCATACAGTAATTCATTAAGCTGAGAGAGAGAGAGAGAGATTAATTTAATGCCAAAAATTAGCCAAGAATGAAAAACAGCCCCCCTATCTTCCAAGCAAAATATAAACCAACCCAAAAATCAGCCCAACCACCAAAGCGGAAAATCCCGGGCACTGGCGGCCGGATGATGGCCAGTTAATGAAATCCCTCATTATACCTGACCCTTGCCATCAGGTGCAGCAGTTAATAAAAAAATAAGTCACTAATGTGGAACTCGACCCACCCAGCCCCATATGATGTCCGTAGGTGCCCGCCTCTTTACCTTGCCCTATTAATAGAACTTGGTTTATGGAGCAAAAAAACATTAATGTGAAGGATATGTGTTGTGATCCATTCACAATATCGTCAGTCAGTTATCGTAACTTATTAATGGCTTTCATTTGACGGTACACTTTCGTCATTGTGTGGTTATTTTGTTTACAATTATCAGCTGTGAGCGCCGAGCGGGCGAGCCTCGACCACTGTCAAAGCCTTCTCTATGTAAAAGCCTGAGTCTGGGAGAGCGGGATGGACGTGACGTCACGAGCTGAGTCTGCTCCGCGAGTCAGTAGGAGCCGAGCTTTCAGCATGTGAGGATGTACGGGCGGTATAAGATATACTGTTATCTTTGGAAATGTTTGTTCTATAATATTATCAAATAAAAAACCGTAAAACACACTAAAGAAATGCCATTATGAGACTCTCAAGAAATATGCATGAACTTAAACTCTTCGCCATTTAATATTTTACTCGCAAACATTTTACATGGTGAATACCAATAGAAGCGAAATTTAATTAGCTTTCCATTGTTATATTTTGTTTTCTGATAAATGAATTAGAACCATACATACATTAGCGTTAACTAAATAAATAAAATCATCAAACGGGAAAAATTACCCGATTTCATGACCTTTTTTGTTAGTTAACGCTAATTTATGTATGGTTCTAATTCATTTATCAAAAAACGAAATATAGCAATGGAAAGCTAATTAAATTCCGCTTCTATTGATATTCCATGTAAAATGTTTTTGAGCAAAATATTAAATGGCGAAGAGTTAAAGTTCATACATATTTCTTGTGAGTCTCATAATGGCCTTTCTTTAGTCTGTTTTACGGTTTTTTATTTGATAATATTATAGAACAAACATTTCCGAAGATAACAATATATCTTTTATACTGATAAACATATATTAGGTACGAAATTACCCGATTTCATGATGTTATGTATTTAGTTAACGCTAATTTATGCATGCTGCTAATTCATTTATCAGAAAACAAAATATAGCAATGGAAAGCGAATTAAATTCCGCTTCTATTGATATTCTCCATGTAAAATGTTTTCGAGAAAAATATTAAATGGCGAAGAGTTTAAGTTCATGCATATTTCTTGAGAGTCTCATAATGGCATTTCTTTAATGTGTTTTACGGGTTTTTATTTGATAATATTATAGAACAAACATTTCCGAAGATAACAATATATCTTTTATACTGATAAACATATAATTAGGTAGGTAAACTTGTCATCTCGGTGGCCTCGTACAGACGCCGTCCGTGACGTCATCAATCTCAGGCGCAGGCCTTTATAGATTGAGACGGCCTTGCCACTGTCAGCCGTTCTGGCGAGGCATGAAAGCGAGAAAGAAGCCGTAAGAAGCCGGCTTCTTACGGCTTCTCTCACCAAAATTCGCCTCATGTCTCCAAATGGCAGAATTTTTTTTATCTTGCATATCAGGAGGAAATGTTCTTTCCGTGAATGTCATTGGATTTATGGTCCCACTGCATGGCTATACTTTGTAAGACTAAAGGCTGATTCATACTGGCGTTTTTTCGGCATTTTTATTGGACGAGAAGGGGTCTGGGTCTGGGGCTGGTGTCATGATCGCAATAGGTTTTCAAAAAAAATCACACACCGATCGCTCGGTCTTTCAAGAGACCGACTTCTCGTCCTATAAATATGCCGAAAAAACGCCAGTGTGAATCAGCCTTAAGTTGTAACAGTAATATATAGACTAGGTAGCACTGCGAACAATGATTACACCAATTTGAGTTGAAAGAGTTAACTAATTTGGTTTTAGTTCACAAAATTGATTTTGATGAAACTTTATGAAAATCGAGTAAGCTTTACCCGTCTGGCAGCGCCGTCACAGGGTACAAGTTGTGAAGACGGGAGTGGAGGCAGGCTCGCGACGGCGCCAAGTTGCCAAATGCCAATGAAGAACAACAACAATCCCGACTCAGTTTCGAGCAAGTAGTGGACGAAGAAGGGTGTACGCCTGGCCCCATTATTTTTTTCTGCAGTTAATTTCTGATAAAAGCGAATCTTAGCAAATTGTAGAAGAGATAAATCGAACCCTCATGGCTTTCCGGCGAGTGTGCAAAGAATAACATGAGTGGCAAGTGATAGTTTTGTAGCATAGTGAACAAAATTGGCGGGCTGCAGCATAGCGTCGTCGTCTGCATGTTTACGTAGCAGCAAACAGTAGTGCCAGAGTGTTCTGAGGATAATTTTAGTGCGATACCCTGATATCTGGCGCTTTTCTTGGGTGGAAGAGAACGAAGGTCGGGATATTACTGCAAGATGGGCAACATACACACCGTGGGGCCCAATGAGGCGTTGGTGGTGTCCGGTAAGTGTGTGTGTATGTGTGTGACTGTGTGTTTGGGGGGCTTTACCAGTCAGTAGCGAGATGGAACTGGGTATCTACAAGAAATAAATATCATATCACAACTTGTTTTATGCCATACGTGAGAAATCGTCAGCGTGATTATGAAGAATGAGGCTGACAAGTGCATGTGACCGGATAAGATGCTTTATTGATGATGCTGAAATTATACACACACACACTCTCTCTCTCCTTACACTACACATTTTCAAATACACAGCCAGCCCCAAGTCCAACCACCACATATCTTTTCATCATGCTCTATATATTCGTGATAATACTATGCGTGCTTCCCATCCCTCACCAGATTGTGAAACTTTTATTAATTACATTGACATCTCCTATAATCTTACCTTCATGCTCCACCCTTCTGTACCTAGATATGTACGGCATATATACACGTTTTTATTCATGTTCATTCCCTTCTCACCTTCCTACCATAATGCCCCAAGCAGATTCCAGAGACCGCTTAAACTTTACTTTCTAATTTTCTTAAAGATCTCTCTCTCTCTCTCTCTCTCTTCTCTCCTCTCTCCTCCTCCTCTCTCTCTCTCTCTCTCTCTCTCTCTCTCTCTCTCTCTCTCTTACTCTCTCTCTCTCTCTCTTACTCTCTCTCTCTCTCTCTCTCTCTCTCTCTCTCTCTCTCTCTCTCTCTCTCTCTCTCTCTCTCTCTCTCTCTCTCTCTCTCTCTCTCTTTCACACACACACACACACAGTACATTGGCTACACACTCAGTCTCACACACACGCACAGACAGACGGAAGTATTGAAGGAACACGCGATTATTTCTGTCAACGCTGCTAAATGTTGCACAGTTGCAGGGTCGCACTATCTTGGAAGATAACTGCAACCGCTCTATTATTATCATTATTATTATCATTATTGTTATTATTTCTATCATTATTATATTATCATTATATTATTATTAATGTTATTATTAATCTTGTTTTTGTTATTCTTGTAGTAGTATAGAGTAGTGCTATACCTTACTTTATCGTTTGTTTAGATATTTTGCTCATTTTGGTTTTGAAGTATCAACTTTAACAACATTAATGTCAAACAGAGAGAGAGAGAGAGAGAGAGTTTAGTAATAGAAACAACATGCTGGTAGTGGTGATGGTGGTTGTGTCGGCGAGAGTAGGTACGTAATTGTATGTAGTATGTCACTGTCAAGTCACGAACAGTTTTAAGGAACCACGTACATTTTTCAAGAATCGATACATCATACATCTATCATTCTTCAATCAACATTATAATTTGTAGTATATTGAATGCAAGTGATTTTTTTTATATATTCTAGGCATTGGTAATTTATTTCACGTTATCTTAGCAATCACAGCAATGAGTGGACAAAAGGCTATCACAGACCACAATCAACAGTGTGTGTGTGTGTGTGTGTCATGGATATATATAGCTACCCTATTCATGGTTTTAGTAGTAGAGTTCGTGTTATTCTGTCTCATGTAATGTAATTTGTTTGAAATGTACTGATATTACTTACGCATTCAGTACTTTAAGATGTCATTGCTAACGCTGATTGTGAAGCCGAACTATTAAAACGTCTTATGTAAAGTGAACACGTTTTTTTTCTTTATGCTGTACTATGTTCACTCTATGACTAGTTTCCATATATGTTGCACATTCATTCATTTCTCGCCTTATTTGCAACTTCAGCTTTTCCAACCTTAGTACTTTCGCAAACATTATAATTTTCCTTATTTTTGTCGACCCTGTCTTAAAGAATATCAGCGGTTGTAACGTTTATTCATGTTTCATCCTTCATGTTTTTTCCAGAAAATTCATATGCCCCTCTGATATTTATGTTGTCTTTTAATGTGTGTGGGGGGGGGGGGGGGAGATTGACGTCTGGGAAACATTCAAGTTGAAAAATATTAGAAGTGGCAGCAACAGTGGTAGCCGTAGTTATAGTGAATGTGGCAGTAATGCTTAGATTGATGATATGCCGAATGTTTCGATAACCAGAAAAGGTGGTTGCCTACCTGTGCGATGGTTTGTGTGGAGGATGGCGTATGTGGTGGGTGAGAAGTGTGATGGAGGAGGATGGGAAGGGCGTGAACGACCAGGATGAAGGATGTTATGTATAAGGTAGTGGAAGAGGTGAGTGGGGGGGGGGGGGGCAAGGATGAGGCCGTGTCAAAGTAGAGGTAGTGAACTTACTTACGTACTACATCCCTCCATTATTAGAGGGATGGGGGATATGACGTGCGTAAGTGGACAAAGGTTTGGCTGATGGATGAAAATTACAGTAGGTATTTAAACTGGGGAGATAGGTGAAAAATGCCAGCATACTTAAGTAAAGAGTACAGATTTAAAAAAAAAATAGGTGAGATTAGATAGCGGCCTTGTTTATCAGTGAAGTATATGTGAGCACTGATAATGATTAATGACATCGCAGGCCTTTCCTCCCTCATCACCAAGATTTCTTGGAAGGATCGTAACTCCCCTCGATCGTCTGTCTATACTCGTCATGAGTCGTTCTCTTCTTTTGATATGTTTATAATAGCTTCCTTTCTGCTTGTGAATTTTAAGGTATACGATTTGTGTGTGTGTGTTACAATTTGGTGAGTAGTGAGAATTATAATTTGGTAAAATATCAGGTATCACACGCAGACTTTTTATCTGTTCCGTTCACGTCATGTGAGGGCGGCGTGTGGGGCTGGGGGGGTGGCTGTCATGGAGGAAAGGCGACGGGTAGGAAGGAACTCCACAGGTGGGCGTGGCACAGGTGGGCGTGGCTATGCTAAAGCTGTGTTGTCTCATGAAGCCAACAGGTATATACAAACATCAATAGACACATCTGTGCATGTCTGTGTGTAGACTAGGGAAGAGGACGGTGGTTAACTATACGCCGGATGTGGAGTGGAGAAGTGACAGGGTGAAGGGTGCTCGGGACGGCGGCATGTTAGAGATAAGTGGTTGTAGTGGTGCCATCGTTTTGTGTTGTTGTTTTTATTGAAGCATGAAGGATAGAAAGAATGTGAGGAAGAGAGGGAGCAGTGAGGGAGTTTCGTGAGGCCTAACAGTGACCTTGGGGTGGGATAGGCTCCTCCTTTCGCTACGCACCCAGCACCACCACATGCCCTCATCCCTCACCCCTCCCTCCTGCTGTTTCATCATTGCTTGCCTGTATGGTTTTTCCTCCGTTTTGAACCAGCCGCTGCGCACCCATCATGTAAGCATGACTATAACTCATTCTCGATCCCCTTCCTCTTATCTTTAATTTTGGCTTAATTTTCCTCTTAAGAGTCTCACCGCCACCACCTCCTCTTCCTCTTTTTTCAGTTGATTCCTTCCATCCTAGGTCTAACATTCGGTAAGCTTACATTCCGGGAAGCATATTTACGAACTGAATTATATTGCGGCACCAGTGGCGACTGAATATTTCAGGACTAACTCAAACAAAACACGAACACAACACGCACTGCCGTGTGGACACTGGATATACATAAGGCCTCTTCCATTTGCGACATTTCAAGAACCAGTTCACGGAACCCAAGAGTTCAGGCGTTCCATTTGCGCACGAAAACCTGGGTCCGAGGCAAAGCGCGTAGTGACTCAGCAAAACCCGTGAACTTTCTCTACTCACATTGAGAGGTGGGTAGCTTGGGTAGAGTTTTCAGTTCATAACAAACAATGGTCGCCTTGGGCCCTATTTCTCTTATCGTGAAGGGTTTTCCGCATGCACGAGTCGGAGAGGATGTCAGACGGCATAAAAGAGGCATACATGGCTGGTGGTGGCCATGCGTTCCCGCGATCTTAAACTTGATATGATCCCTTCACCATAGCAGCTAGCTGAGTTATATCTCTCGTTATCTCTCTCTCGTTATCTCTCTCTCTCGTTATCTCTCTCGTTATCTCTCCTCGTTATCTCTCTCTCTTGTTATCTCTCGTTATCTCTCGTTATCTCGTTATCTCTCTCTCTCTTGTTATCTCTCTCTCTCTCTCTCTCTCTCTCTCTCGTTATCTCTCTCTCTCTCTCTCTCTCTCTCTCTCTCTCTCTCTCTCTCTCTCTCTCTCTCTCTCTCTCTCTCTTAAATTGCCTCGCCAGCTGAGTATGTTTGTAAACAAAAAACGGGGTTTTTGCGTTCCATTTGTGACACGCGAACCCAACCCTGAACCCAGAACCCAACCCTGAACTGAAAGAACTGGTTCATGCAACTTGGGCACAAATGGAAGAGGCCTTTATATGTATTTTCCATTCGTGAAATGAAAGAAGAAAAATGGTTATTGTAAGATTGCACATTTCCAAAGTCTGTATGAGGATCTAAATACTTATCAAGTGTGTCTTACACGCTTTGATGCCCACATACATGACTTCTGTTACTAGACGTTAGCGGGTGTAGATATTCAGAGCAATGGAAACGTGATAACTTTCATCGTGTGATGCACAACACACGGTTGCTATACAACGGCGGCACAGCACCGCCTCAATGTGAATCTGGCAACAACATATTGAAATTTATCGCGAAGTATGATGGAATAGGTGTTATAAATTTAATATTAAACCTTATTTTGAGGCAAAGTTATATTGATATTATTATTATCATTACTTAGTAATAGAATCATGATTATTATTATTGTTGCTATTATTATTAGTATCATCATCATACAGAAAATGACGCAATGTATAAATAATACCACAAGCTACTTATTACCTAGGCCTATTCCATGACTGTTACCCACATGAAAAAAAAGATATGCCAACAAGCTGCGATCTCTTCACGGGACACGAAGGTCACAGATAAACGATGGCGATGTTTCTTTGGGTAGCCTACATGGCATTAGGGTTTGGCAGCTCAGTTCAACAATATGAATGACAATGATGCTATTTATAATGGTGATGATAATGAGATTAATAATACTTATTATTATAATAACAGTAATGACATTATTGTTATACTTACTTATGATAATAGTATGATATAATGATGATAATTACATAATAATAATAACAATAATAATAGCAACAATAATTAAAGTTATCATTATTATTGCGATCATCATCATTAGTATTATTAAGGTCCACGTGCGTTTCACATTTCGCGTAGTATACTATACGAAGTTGTTAATCCCTGAGAGTCCGACTGTTAACTTAGCACAACTGCAGCCCTGAATGTAGTGAAATCTGATATATATATATATATATATATATATATATATATATATATATATATATATATTAAGGCTTGTGAAATATTCTGTTAAGTGTTTTTGGGGTGTAGTACTGTATGAACACTTTTTTTACAATACTGTGAACGCACTGTATTCAGTAGGCCTATTGACAAGAATACTGTTGGGCTTACACATATTTCATGTTAAGTTTGTTAGTTTTTTTATTCCCCCGTGTGTGTGTGTGTGTGTTACTATTTATAGCGTCTGATCCCGGAAAACCCCACCGCCAGCATCGATGTCACAACATTAGTGATGCGACTTGGGGAGTTATTACTTCTTATCTACGGTACCTACATGCTTCCCTCACACTCGTAACCACTAGTGCACCCAGCGCCTCTACACCACATTGCACCACCTCCACCACTACGTTGTTGCCGCTGCCGCCTGCACTACCTATGTCACTATATACTGGTGCTACTATAGTGCTTACATAAATAGTACTTCTACTTCTACTCGCGCTTCTACTACTATCACCACCATTACTACTGCTACTGCTATTGATACACCATTACTTTTTTACATCTCAAAGTACTGGCCAAGGGCAAAACAATTACTGCATATACCACCACTGGACGTGTCGTTAATCTGATACCTGTAAGACAAAAAGTTTAATTTGACCCTGCGGCTTATTAGCGTCTAGCTATACTATATTTGATTTAGGAACAGGGTTTACAAGTACTACGTATGGAGCACAATCATATCCTCAAAACGATGGGCTCCGATGGGATGCAATCGTCTCCCCACACTCTTTTGACTTGTGTCTGAGCTGGTGTCTCTATTAATGAACAATAATAATATAATAAGAGCCTTAAAATTAATTAATATTGTCAGGATGAGAGATATTTATTTTAGTAGTGGTGTATTTCTGTCCGTATACTGTAATGTAGTATATAATAATAATAATAATGTATTATAGGCATACAGGTATATGTACGCACGTAGGTTTATGTATCCATCTCGTTACATAGGTAAGAGCTGGAGGATTGACATCAGACATGGAGATGGGCATGGGCACGGCCTCCTTAACATATAAGAAGGTCGTGGCATGGGTCTCACGAGTAACACATGTCACGGTGTTTTAAAAGTCGGGATGTGCACCTATGGCCCTTCCACAGTTTCATGCGTCTGGCAGCGCAGCACGCTCATAAACTGCAAGTAAGAAAAACTCTGTGTGTGAGACTGAGTGTAGCGAAAAGCTTCAGCGCCACAGGAGGAGGAGGATGGTTCTGAGTATTGCCTGTTCACCAATGGCATGTTAACAACTCTGTCTGATATTATAGAGTTGGAAGTCAGGTGCAAACGTAGACAGTCAAGATGCTGTACCATATTTTACCAATGTTTTTACATTTTACGTATCTTTTTTTTTTTATCAACTGCTCATTATTCATTTAATCACTATCTCTGTGGTAAAAATATGAAATGGACGGTATTGCACTGATTGCGTGGAACAGTGTAGCCCGTCCATGTTTTCCCAGGACAGTTTGCTGCCTTACGTGACAATGGTATCATGTAATGCCTGAGGGAAAATTCTATCAATTTTGCCGTCAACCTGTATCACCACGCTTCATAGTTTAGACGAGTAAGAATATAAGAACATAAGAAAATAAGGAAGCTACAAGAGGCCGTGAGACCTACACCTGAGGGTAGTTCCTGTCTCCCTCCCTCTTGAGTGATAAGCATTGAATGGGATGAGCACGATTCATGGGTCGGCTATGCATAATCTTGAGGACAACATTCGATACCAATCATGGGTTTCTTCACACACACACATACATACATATATATATATATATATATATATATATATATATATATATATATATATATATATATTATATATATATATATATATATATATATACTAGCCGCAAAGCCGCCCTCCGGGCGGACTTTTTGGCTTTAGGGCTATTGGTGGGCCTCACCACCTGTGTTTGGTGGGCCTTCGGCCCACCAAACACAGACTCTCCAGATAGCCCCTTCTAACTTTCCTGAAATCATGGATGTAGAAATGTATGTATTAACGCCAACCCATTCACATCACCCCCAACCCATTCACTCACCCATTACCCATCACCCCCACCCATTCACTCACCCATTACCCATCACCCCCCACCCATTCACTCACCCATTACCCATCATCACTCACCCATTACCCATCACCCCCACCTATTCCCTCACCCATCACCCCCCACCCATTCACTCACCCATCACCCCACACCCATTACCCTTCACCCCACCCATTATCCATCACCCTACATCAAGGTTTCCTCAAATCTCGCAACCCACTTTTTTTCACAATTCTCGCTAATAGGCTACTAAAAATAAATAAAAATTAAAAGTGATCGGATCATCTCATAAGTGGGCTTAAAATGTGCCCCTGGTCGACCTGGTTCCAAAACTGTGCCATATGATGGGATTCCGCCACGGGGGGCGGCACCTATCGCGGACACACAGACAGACAGACACACACACACACACTTAAGCTTATATTATTATATATATATATATATGTGTGTGTGTGTGATATTGTTATCATTTACAATGCTAATATGATAAACAATTATTATAATAATATAAGCGAAAGTGTGTCTGTCTGTCTGTGTGTGTGTGTGTGTGTGTGGTATAGGTTCCGCCCCCCTTGGCGGAATCCCCTCATATGGCACAGTTTTGGAACCGGCTTGACCAGGGGAAGGTTTTAAGCACACGTATGAGATGATCCGATCACTTTTTTTTTTTTTTTTTTAGTAGCCTATTAGCGAGAATTGTGAAAAAAAATGTGGGTTGCGAGAATTGAGGAAACCTTGATGTAGGGTAATGGGTGAGGTGATGGGTAATGGGTGTGGGGTGATGGGTGAGTGAATGGGTGAGGGAATAGGCGGGAGGTGATGGGTAATGGGTGAGTGAATGGGTGCGTGTTGATGGGTAATGGGTGAGTGAATGGGTGGAGGGTGATGGGTAATGGGTGGGGGTGAGGGAATAGGTGGGGGGTGATGGGTAATGGGTGAGTGAATGGGTGGGGGAATAGGGGGGGGGTAATGGGTGTGTGGTGATGGGTAATGGGTGAGTGAATGGGTGGGGGGTGATGGGTAATGGGTGGGGGTGATGGGTAATGGGTGAGTGAATGGGTTGGGGGTGATGTGAATGGGTTGGCGTTAATACATACATTTCTACATCCATGATTTCAGGAAAGTTAGAAGGGGCTATCTGGAGAGTCTGTGTTTGGTGGGCCGAAGGCCCACCAATAGCCCTCCGCAGGAGCTAGCCAAAAAGTCCGCCCGGAGGGCGGCTTTGCGGCTAGATAGTATAAAGGTGCAGCTCACGTAGAGCTTAAAGGTGAACGAACGACTACGCCACAACGCTGTGCATATGACGTCACAGGTCAATGTTTACATGGAAGTGCGGCGCTGCCATGCTTGTGTCCTTACGGCAGTGCTCATGCCTTCCCCATCCCTCCTGACCCTGCGGTATGCTGGCAAGCGTTTTATTAACAATCAAGGGTTAGCGAGTCATATTCAGGTGGGTTATGACGGGATGAGTATGAGACAGTAGAACATTATTGTATGAAGGTTGGAATGCAAGACAAGACCCATGCTTGGCACTGGCGAGGCGTGACGTCACAAAGGGGCGGGGCACAGACTGGCGCCACCCTGGCACCCCTCCCTCCCTCCGTCGTCCTCATTCCTCCCTACTCCTGCCTCCCTCTCGGACTCTTCTCCGAATTCTCGCACTACTATATGAATTCTGTTATTCGCTATTATGATCATGATAGCCTCTCTCTCTCTCTCTCTCTCTCTCTCTCTCTCTCTCTCTCTCTCTCTCTCTCTCTCTCTCTCTCTCGACCGCGTGGCCAGAAAGTAGAAACAGTTCCGTACTGTTGAGGGTGAGAACGAGTGAGCTGCCTGTTTAAACACATGTTGCCTGAGTTTGTTTATGAACAATTTTTATTGTAGTCTCTCTTTTCACAACTGTACTTCATTTGTGAATAAAAGTATTGAATCTGAATCTCTCTCTCTCTCTCTCTCCTCTCTCTCTTCTCTCTCTCTCTCTCTCTCTCTCTCTCTCTCTCTCTCTCTCTCTCTCTCTCCTGTGCCAATTCTACATCAAAGAAGAGTGTGCATGATAAATTCTGCTACGGTCCTGATCACGCGCTGGACTCGTGATCGCCAGCTTTTACCCTCCTGGATAGAACTTAGCAAGGCTAAGGAATATTCTCCCTAGGCCTTGGAACTTAGAACTCATAGACACCGAACTATGGGTAAGGTTGAACCTTCCCACACGACCCTCCCCACCCCCCCATTCCCTTGCTCAAGGTGGACAGTAACAACCTGTAATGTCAACGGAATTCGGCGTGTGTTTGTGTGTGTAATTCAGATCAAAAATATTTATTCACAAGAAATATCTACATGTTTTAGAAAAACCCTAGTCTAGAAAAAGTCTAGGGCAGTCTTGTGTGTGTTTGAGAGAGAGAGAGAGAGAGAGATTCAGATTCAATACTTTTATTCACAATTGAGTTAACATAGAGAGAGAGAGAGAGAGAGTAATACATATTAATTTGATACGAGTGATTTAAGATTCTGCAAGAAGCGCATGCAGCCTACGCAAGATAGCTGCTGTATAACATTTAGAATGCCTTACTTACGCAGCTACACTTGGATCCGCCATCCTCACGCAGCAAGGACTCATTCCGCCAAGGATATTATACTCCCTTGCATTCCACCATCCACGATTCCACAGTGCTCGCATAGTCGCATTTAAACACGGGGTATCGTATTCGTGAACCCTTTTTTGCCGTTCCTTGATAAACGTGTCAGTTGTTATGATGCCCCAGTTTTATCATCAGTGGTAGAAGTACTATAGTCTATTCACTTAAGCTGGATTCTTGGGAGCTGCTCGCTGCCTATAGTCTATTCACTTAAGCTGGATTCCTGGGAGCGGCTCGATGCCTAGGCGAGTATGTAACGACGTCGCTGATTGGCTGATAGCCTCGGGCAGGGTGGCGATGGTGGTGGTATTTGCCTCGCCGCAACCCAAAACCCTTGCGTTGCCTCAGAAAAATATTCATATTTCTTGGCTTTACTCATCTCTTACACAAGATAGGCCTATTTTGTTTGCATCAGTAAATCAGGCAGTGATTGTTCAACAACAACACGCCATTCATAACTCAATAGGGTAAAAAATAAAGTCATGACTGACTATCACAAGAGTAGGCGGACTTTTTGGTTTTCAGTGCATTGAAATGTTGTACTCCTACCCGATATAACCAAGCTACCAGATAATATTTATGAAAGCTGAGCCTACCATCGTGTTCATAATACATTGCTGCATATCATGAGCATAAAAAAATTACAGTAAGACTACACTAATATTAAGATAATTAAAGGAAAGTAAAAGTGTATAAACATTATTTCTTGCTTATTTTGCTTCAACTCGCTGTAACTCCATAAGTTTTGGTCGCATTCAATTTTCAAGAACTGTTTCAAAATCCTTCTACTTTTCCGCTTCCTGTGGTATGTAGCACGTACCAATAAGGAAAAGAGTAGGTGGTCAAAATGGCTAAGAAATTAAAACTGTTTCAAACTGGTGCCGTGACGGGTGGAGCCTCTGATAGCTCTCCCGAAAACAGTCTCTCCTATATAGGGAGCAATGCTCACCCGTCACTGTGCCAGTTTGCAGTAGTAGTTTTAACTTTCTTAGCCCTTTTGACCACCTACTCTTTTTCTTATTGGTACGTGCTACATACCACAGGAAGCGGAAAAGCATAAGGATTTTGAAACAGTTCTTGAAAATTGAATGCGACCAAAACTGATGGAGTTACAGCGAGTTGAAGCAAAATAAGCAAGAAATAATGTTTATACACTTTTACTTTTCTTTAATTATCTTAATATTAGTGAAGTCTTACTGTAATTTTTTTATGCTCATGATATGCAGCAATGTATTATGAACACGATGGTAGGCTCAGCTTTCATAACTATTATCTGGTAGCTTGGTTATATCGGGTAGGAGTACAACATTTCTATGCACTGAAAACCTAAAAGTCCGCCTACTCTTGTGATAGTCAGTCATGACTTTATTTTTTACCCTATTGAGTTATGAATGGCGTGTTGTTGTTGAACAATCACTGCCTGATTTACTGATGCAAACAAAATAGGCCTATTTTGTGTAAGGGATGAGTAAAGCCAAGAAATATGAATATTTTTCTGAGGCAACGCAAGGGTTTTGGGTTGCGGCGAGGCAAGTACCACCACCATCGCCACCCAGCCCGAGTCTATCAGCCAATCAGCGACGTCCTTACAAACTCGGCTAGGCAGCGAGCAGCTCCCAGCCCAGGAATCCAGGCTTAAGTGAATAGACTATAGCCGAGTTTGTAAGGACGTCGCTGATTGGCTGATAGACTCGAGCTGGGTGGCGATGGTGGTGGTACTTGCCTTGCCGCAACCCAAAACCCTTGCTTTGCCTCAGAAAAATATTCATATTTCTTGGCTTTACTCATCTCTTACACAAGATAGGCCTATTTTGTTTGCATCAGTAAATCAGGCAGTAATTGTTCAACAACAACACGCCATTCATAACTCAATAGGGTAAAAAATAAAGTCATGACTGACTATCACAAGAGTAGGCGGACTTTTAGGTTTTCAGTGCATTGAAATGTTGTTCTCCTACCCAATATAACCAAGCTACCAGATAATATTTATGAAAGCTGAGCCTACCATCGTGTTCATAATACATTGCTGCATATCATGAGCATAAAAAAATTACAGTAAGACTACACTAATATTAAGATAATTAAAGGAAAGTAAAAGTGTATAAACATTATTTCTTGCTTATTTTGCTTCAACTCGCTGTAACTCCATAAGTTTTGGTCGCATTCAATTTTCAAGAACTGTTTCAAAATCCTTCTACTTTTCCGCTTCCTGTGGTATGTAGCACGTACCAATAAGGAAAAGAGTAGGTGGTCAAAATGGCTAAGAAATTAAAACTGTTTCAAACTGGTGCCGTGACGGGTGGAGCCTCTGATAGCTCTCCCGAAAACAGTCTCTCCTATATAGGGAGCAATGCTCACCCGTCACTGTGCCAGTTTGCAGTAGTAGTTTTAACTTTCTTAGCCCTTTTGACCACCTACTCTTTTTCTTATTGGTACGTGCTACATACCACAGGAAGCGGAAAAGCATAAGGATTTTGAAACAGTTCTTGAAAATTGAATGCGACCAAAACTGATGGAGTTACAGCGAGTTGAAGCAAAATAAGCAAGAAATAATGTTTATACACTTTTACTTTCCTTTAATTATCTTAATATTAGTGTAGTCTTACTGTAATTTTTTTATGCTCATGATATGCAGCAATGTATTATGAACACGATGGTAGGCTCAGCTTTCATAAATATTATCTGGTAGCTTGGTTATATTGGGTAGGAGAACAACATTTCAATGCACTGAA
The DNA here is from genome assembly GCA_016584305.1 of Chionoecetes opilio. Classification (NCBI taxonomy): domain Eukaryota; kingdom Metazoa; phylum Arthropoda; class Malacostraca; order Decapoda; family Majidae; genus Chionoecetes; species Chionoecetes opilio. Next base: position 129,065 of record JACEEZ010013714.1, read on the forward strand.
AACCTAAAAGTCCGCCTACTCTTGTGATAGTCAGTCATGACTTTATTTTTTACCCTATTGAGTTATGAATGGCGTGGTGTTGTTGAACAATCACTGCCTGATTTACTGATGCAAACAAAATAGGCCTATCTTGTGTAAGAGATGAGTAAAGCCAAGAAATATGAATATTTTTCTGAGGCAACGCAAGGGTTTTGGGTTGCGGCGAGGCAAGTACCACCACCATCGCCACCCAGCCCGAGTCTATCAGCCAATCAGCGACGTCCTTACAAACTCGGCTAGGCAGCTCCCAGCTCCCAGCCCAGGAATCCAGCTTAAGTGAATAGACTATAGTGAGGGTAAAATGGAGTGAGGAATAGTTCAAGTTGTAGGTGTAGTTAATGGTGTAATGTTGTAATTATCAGGAAGGATGATAGAGAACAAGAGAGTAGAAGGTAGAGTAGAGCTAAGCTAGAGTAGTAAGTATAGTTATAGTTGTAATTAATGGCAGTGGCGGCTCGTGTTAAAATTAAATGGAGGGACTGCAAGCTTTACACAACAGTAGGATACACACATTTTACCTATCTCAGGTATGAGTTGTACTTGATATTCATGGAATTCAGGGCATGTTAGTAGTGGTGGTGGTAGAAAGGATGGCGGGGATGGAAGTGTTGGTAGTAGAGGGGACGGCTGAGGTGGTGATGGTAGAATTACAGTATTACTTGAAAATAAAGTCGGTACCGCTTGATTTCAGTCTTTTCATTTAATGTCAGCTGGGATAAGTTGATGTTTTGCAAATACTTCACTGGATTTTCCATCGTCATAGGGTAATTAAAGAAAGCACGATTTAACCACACCGTTCTACACGCACTGTAAACACGAGAGGGATGAGATTTAACTGCCTCGACTGCAGCTCATTGTGTTCACAAGTGGCGCGGCGGCGGCGCAGACATGAATCGTACAGTAAATATGAAAGTTACTTAAATTTTGGTCTGGTTTTAATGAAAATTCACTAAGTAACGTATTGAAAATAATTAAATAACAATTTTTTTTTTTTTTTATGATATATTTGTTAGTAGTGTATCAATTCTGCTGTGTCTCTAAAGGAATCATACACCTGGCAGTGAGTGTCTGGGGGTGCTGCAGCCCTGCAGCCCTATGCCACGAGCCGCCACTGATTAATGGTGATGATGTAATTATCAGGAAGGGTGATACATAATGGCTGTGATGGCAGGGAAGTAATGGTGGTTGTGTAATGGATGAGCACGATAGTGGTAGTATTAGCGGTGATGGTGGATGTAGTGGTGATGATGGTGGTAGTGTAGTAGTGGTGGTAGTGGTAGTTGGTAGTAGTGGTGGTGATGGTGGATGTAGTGGTGATGATGGTGGTAGTGTAGTAGTGGTGGTAGTTGTAGTAGTGGTGGTGATGGTGGTAGTGTAGTAGTGGTGGTGATGGTGGTAGTGGTAGTAGGGATGGTGATGCTGGTAGTGGTAGTAGTGTTGGTGATGGTTGTAGTAGTGGTGTTAGTGGTAGTAGTGGTGGTGACGGTGGTAATGGTAGTAGAGATAGTAGTGGTGGTGACGGTGGTAGAGGTAGTAGAGATAGGAGTGGTGGTGACAGTGGTAGTGGTAGTAGTAATAGTAGTGGTGGTGACGGTGGTAGTGGTAGTAGTGGTAGGAATGGTGGTGGTAGTGGTATCAACAGTGTGGTTCACTCTCCCAGTAGTAGGTATTGATTTTTGCCACAATGTCGTATCCAACCAACCCTCAGCCACGCCCGTACACACACACACACACACACACACACACACACACACACACACACACACACACCGTCTTGTATGGCAAACTCTTCACAACTTGGCGCATTTTTTGTCTACACTGCACTTCATCTTTTGGTTCCCTCTCTCTGCAATTTTTTTTTCTTTTTTTTTTTTTTCTTTTTTTCATTTGTGCCTATAGCGCCTGTAGGCAGTGGTGACCTAGGGCTCGGATGGTACGCTCTGGAGGTTCACTTGAGGGCTGTGATGATGGTTGGTCCTCGCCCGTGGTGGCGCAGGCAGGATTCTTATAGTGACGCCTGTGATTAGAGGCTCATGCCGTCCCCCTGTGTCCTCCGATGCACTCGCAATCGAAGGTAGAGTTGATGGGCAGGGCATGTGGGTGTTCTTAGGCCACTCGACGGTGCAGAAAGGTTTTGGGTGTCTTCGGGGATCGAACTCGGGTCACCGAGAACGCCAGTCGGAGACGCTAACCACTCCGCTACCGCCTCCCCTACCACTAACCTACTCCGCTACCGCATACAGCTGCGTGTCTGTCTGTTTGTCTCTCTAACACTATGCACGTATTACTTATGTTTCTAGGTTGCTATTCGTCAATGAAATACTCTGAATGGTTAAATATATGAATGAAAACCCCTCTCTCTCTCTCTCTCTCTCTCTCTCTCTCTCTCTCTCTCTCTCTCTCTCTCTCTCTCTCTCTCTCTCTCTCTCTCTCTCTCTCTCTCTCTCTCTCTCTCTCTCTCTCTCTCTCTCTCTCTCTCTCTGCCAAAGACAACAGTGTTCTGTGCCCACACCCACCCTTGCTGAACTTGCAATTCACTTCATTAGTCTCCTCCCACAAACACTAACTGCACATCCAGAATTCTGTGCCATTAGATGATTAATCTAAGGAAGAACAAAACAAAACAAAACAAAACTGTGAAGCTTACTGAAACTCAACAATATTGTCCATCGTATCAATGTACTTGTTTTATCATCAGCTAATACTATGTATCCTGAGATAAGACTGTTATCTCGAAACAGTCTTTTTCACAAATGTTAACTCAATTGTGAATAAAAGTATTGAATCTGAATCTGAATCTCTCTCTCTCTCTCTCTCTCTCTCTCTCTCTCTCTCTCTCTCTCTCTCCTCTCTCTCTCTCTCTCTCTCTCTCTCTCTCTCTCCTCTCTCTCTCTCCTCTCTCTCTCTCTCTCTCTCTCTCTCTCTCTCTCTCTCTCTCTCTCTCTCTCTCTCTCTCTCTCTCTCTCTCTCTCTCTCTCTCTCTCTCTCTCTCTCTCTCTCTCTCTCTCTCTCTCTCTCTCTCTCTCTCTCTCTCTCTCTCTCTCTCTCTCTCTCTCTCTCTCTCTCCACTCGAAGCATGTCTGTACTCAAAATAGATAACGTCGGGTTTTTCTACAGGATGTTATTTGTTTTTCTTTTGTGTGTATACTTTCTTCTCACCAGCAATAGTTTCTGTTCCTCTTTCCTTTCCTACTGTTTCTTATTTCCTCTATATACACATTATTTTGGGAACTGTTATGGCAATGGTGTGTGCGTGTGTGTGTGTGTGTGTGACGTGTGCTAAGGGTGAATGAGAAGACTCAACTTGAGAGGAAGGAGGAGGAGGAGGAGAAAGAAGAGAGGAAGAAGAGTGTCGGGTATCAGGGTCACACACGCTCTCTCTCTCTCTCTCTCTCTCTCTCTCTCTCCTCTCTCTCTCTCTCTCTCTCTCTCTCTCTCTCTCTCTCCTCTCTCTCTCTCTCTCTCTGTGTACTAAAACTAGTGGTTACAACTTCACAAGCCACAAATAAACTGCACTGTACCAAACATATCCTTATCGCTAAACATATCTAAAACAACACGACTATTTACGTTTGGATCACGCAAGATTCACTTCATACTAAAATAAGTCACATCGTACATCGAGCCGAGATACCTCACGTGTTCGTAGAAAAAACCTGTCACCACTCAATAGCCTTTTGCATTATTATTATTATTATTTATTTATTATCATTATATTTTTTTTACATCCAAAAGAACTGGTCTTGGGCACAAAAAAAAGGTAACAAAAAGCCCGCGTAGTTGCCAGTCCCTATAAAGAAGACAGTAAGAGAATAAAGAAATGGGGGGTAGTTCGGGAGGTGTCTTCACTGTCTTGTCACTCTATGCCCTCTGATATGCCTCATGTTTCATTTTTTTTTTTTTAATTTATTTAAACAGTTATCAACCATACAAATGGGTTAAACTTATAAAGTAATTAAATTAAGGCAGTAAATGTTCATGAAGAAGCTGTCAGTGTTTTATCTTGCCTTGGTTGATCTTCAATATGAGTGATTTTATGGTCCAATTCACCTCATTCCTTATAGGATAAGTGGCTTCATGTCACACCTATAACACACTGACATTGTCCCCAATCTTCAACTGTTACTCTCATTCTCACTTGTTTTAAATTAATATGACGTACTCCTGTTGAAACCTCAGTGACAGACTGACAGAGGGTGTTCACAGCCGTGTATGTATGCCAACAGTGCTTCATCTGTACGTAGAAATAAAATATAGAATAATTGTCTGTCGATTTTTTTGTATATCTTTTTTCTTTCCCTTATTAGCATAGAATTATCTTACCATATTCCTCTCTCTCTCTCTCTCTCTCTCTCTCTCTCTCTCTCTCTCTCTCTCTCTCTCTCTCTCTCTCTCTCTCTCTCTCTCTCTCTCTTTTTTTTTTTTTCTCTCTCTCTCTCTCTCTTTGTTATAATAATAGCATCAGAAACAAAATAATGAAAAAAATATAATGATAATTATGATTATAGTAATAATAATAATCTTGTTTATGACTAATTATGATGATAGATGATAATATTAATGATGGTGATGATTAATAAAATTATATTGATGATACTAATGGTATAAATAATAAGGATGATATTGATATTTGATAATGACTAATAATGATAACATTGAAATTATAGGTAATGATAATAATAGCAATAATGATAATAATATTAAAGTAATCGTCCAGACCCAATTTGTTTTTGCCTAATTATGTTGAATGTCCATTCAAAACACCTAATCCACCAAAAATAATTGATTTCCAGGCCTTATTTCCGTAAAAACACGACTTTTGTAAAAAGCGCGCGATTTTTTTTTTCTTCCCTCCAACAGGGCTACGCATGTTATTGATGACGTCACAAAAGGGATGCTCCAATGTAAACAACACTCGTCTGCCTCTGTGAGACCTGTCGGCAAATGTTATGATGAGCGATTGTACTTCGGTGTCAGACAGTGGATCTGTCGCTGTGATAGATCTAGAGTACGATGCTTAATCTGAGACCGAACTAAATGACGCTGCTCGCGTATATGAGGAAAACTAACCAGATTGTGATGGGAGCCCAACCCTATATGTTTGAGCCAGAGTACGAGGTGGATGAACAGGTGTTAGCGGAGCCTGCTGAGGTTCAACACTACTACACACACAAACACTTCTACACACACACAAACACTACTACACACACACAAACACTACTAAACACACACACACACACAAACACTACTACACACACACACACAAACACTACTACACACACACACACACACAAACACTACTACACACACACACACACACAAACACTACTACACACTCAAACACTACTACACACACACAAACACTACTACACACACACACACACACACACACACAAGCACTACTACACACATACACACACTACGTACACACACACTACGTACTACGCACACACACACACACACACACACAGACAGACAGACACTACTACGCACACACAAACAAACACTACTACACACACACAAACATTACTACACACACACACACACACACACACACACACACACACACACACACACAACACACACACACACACACACACACACACAAACACTACTACACACACATACACAAACACTACTACGCACACACACAAACACAAACACTACTACACACACACACACACACACACAAACACTACTACACACACACGCACGCACACAAACACTACTACGCACACACAAACAAACACTACTACACACACACACAAACACTACTACACACACACACACTACTACACACACACACACACACACACAAACACTACTACACACACACACACACACACACACTACTACACACACACAACAAACACTACCACACACACACACACCACACACACTACTACACACACACACACACAAACACTACCACACACACACACACACACAAACACTACTACACACACACAAACAGTATTACACACACACAAACACTACTACACACACACAAACACTACTACACACACACACACACTACGCACACACACACACACACACACACACACAAACACTACTACGCACACACACACACACACACAAACACTACTACGCACACCCACACACACACACACCCACTACTACGGACACACACACACACACACACAAACACACACACACACACACACACAAACACTACTACACACACACACAAGCACTACTACACACACACACAGCAGCGCGGGAAGAGGAGCCTCCCTTTTGCTACGTCACCGAGCCGTGGCGCTTCGTCTGCCAGTTGCCATGAGCGTTTTCGAAGCTCGGGGAATTTACAGAGTTTGATTGCGGATTATTCAAAAACGGCTGACTGGATGCAAGAAGTGACAACATATTGTTGATACACTCGATAATGGCTATACTCTAACTACATCAAATCAGGAATGATGAAATAGTCTGGACGATTACTTTAACATTTACCATTATCATTATTATTTTTGCTTTTATCATTATTTTCATGATCATTATCAATATCATTCTTATTGTTACTATTATTAGTAATACCTATGGATATTATTAATGTTTATTATTATTATTATTATTATTATTATTATTATTATCATTATTATTTTTTTTTATCATTATTGTTTTTTTATCATTATTGTTATTTTTTCTATTATTATTATCATTATTATTATTATTATTATTATTATTATTATTATTATTATTATTATATCATCATTAACTACTGTCTTATTATTATTGTCATTATTATCATTACTGTTTTATTGTTATTATTATCATTACCAATTTACCATCATCATCATTGAAAATAAAACTGGGTTACTGCCAGTGTGGTCGTGGTGGCTGCTTGAGGCATACTTAACTCCTTGACCTCGATATGCAGACGTCTATTTTCTCCTGGCGAATAAGAACCAGCAGGGGATGAAACGGGAACGCCTAAAGTGTGTGCCTGGTCTGGGACTGAAATGGTCTACACACGTCTATGTTTATGCATGCTTGCATACACGATTACACATGCATATACTACATACAGCAAACTAACGATTGTCCTTTTTGTTTTTGTTACCACATATTCAGCTTAACTTTATCATGATTTATTATTAAAAAAAAGTTAAATCGCAAGCGTAAGTGAGTTAACCATTGCATCGATGTGTGTAGTATTTACTCTTCCCAGCAGTGACCACAAACTCGCCCTTCTCGCCCACGACATTCATAGGCTGCCTGCATTATCATTCATCGTTACATGATGACGAACTCATCAACATATGAAAGCAGAGGTGCACATGAGCGAGTCCATTGTCATAAAGAGGCGGGGCGTGATAACTGTGTGATTGTTATCAGCGGTGCAATAAACAAGGTGTCGCGTTTGTGATTATTATTATTTTTCCATATTGTATATTACGCATTGAATAAGCTATACATGTGGCCTCTAAAGCCTGGTGCTTCGTGACAGATAGAACTTATTCCGTTTAATGTGAACTCAAACATATCCTATAGTGTGCACTGATATAGCTCCTTGAACAGGTAGCAGTCACGAGCTTTTCGTCTCAACTTCCTTCCTCTATTACTGACTGTCTTCACTCCCTCAAATAATGCCTTAATGCTGCCTCTCTTGCTATCTTCTACCGGTATTTTCCTACTTCCCCTTTCGTATTTGCTAACTATATCCCCCCCCCCTCCCGCGGCCTCGCTACACAAGACTTTCTGTTTATTCATGTACTTATCATGTCCATCTTAGTAATGCAAAAGCTAACCAGTATCTTCACCATCTTTATCCCCTTCACTTGTAAATTCTGGAATTCTCCCTGAATCTGTTTTTTCAATTTCCTATAATTCAAAGTCTTTAAGAGAGGAGTACTATCATACTATCAAGACACTTCCCGAACTAGATCGGCCAATCCCCGGGCCCAATCCCCATTTAAGTGTATTTCACTATTCATTATACGAGGTCAAGCATTAATGCAAGCTTTGTGTGTTTTTCTGCTTTATTTAGGCCACCCCGTATGACGTAAGAAAAATAGCTCACAAATGTTCATATATTATCTTATGATAGCCCTATTAATTTTCCTTAGGACTGACTTATTTAGATGAATGTTATCCTTTCCTCTTCGGAATATCGTCCATTAATTATAGACCAGAGGTTCTCAAACATTTTGGCCCGCGACCCATCTAAGTCGTTTCGTAAGACTTGAAACCCTCCCACTGAAGCATTTCGGACATTCTGCTACACGAAAGGACACAAACACTTCCCCCTCTCTCTCTCTCTCTCTCTCTCTCTCTCTCTCTCTCTCTCTCTCTCTCTCTCTCTCTCTCTCTCTCTCTCTCTCCTCTCTCTCTCTCTCGTCTCTCTCTCTCTCTCTCTCTCTCTCTCTCTCTCTCTCTCTCTCTCTCTCTCTCTCTCTCTCTCTCTCTCTCTCTCTCTCTCTCTCTCTCTCTCTCTCTCTCTCTCTCTTTCACCACACACACACACACACACACATAAGGTAGAGTACTATTGCTCCGTATCATAACACTAAGTAGGGTGTATTTGGTACGTACATCATAGTTATATAAGTATTATCGTAATCAATGCAGTCTATATTCTATATTCTTGCTTTAAACCTATTTGAAGTAGGCATAAGTTTAGCATGAATAAGTTATCCTCATCAGGGAGATGAGTGGGCCACTTTTTGGCACACATCAACTCAACCCTTGGGAGGAAGGACGAGGGAATCGAGGATCAACTCTTGGTCTCAGTCACACTGTGTAGCTGTAGTTTTCTTTCGTTAGTTATCTATCTAAGACATAGACAGACATAGCCATTGTATTATTTTGTTATGATAAAAAATACAAAAGAATAATCATGATTTAATTATTATATTCTAATTGTGTTTTCTGAATTACCTTCATTGTTATTTTAGAAAAATCACACACACACACACACATGGCCGCCCGCTGGTCCAGTGGAATGGCACGGCGCCATTCTGTGGTTAGCTGGTTGGAATCACCGCTCGCTCCCGGGGATTTTTCACAGACCAAAGCGGGTGGTTACTGTCCCCCTTGAGTAAGGGGATGGGGATATGTGATGTGTGAGGTCCCACCATCACCCAAAGATCGATCACTTAAGAGCTCCAAGTTCACAGGTTTCGCCCGTTTCAAATTCCAAGGAGGGTGAAACTTGCGATCGCGAGTCTGGCTCGCGTGGACAAGACCGTGGGTGAATGCACTTACTCTGTAACACGATATAAAACATCACAGCTATTCACTCTAAGGTCAGACCATGCTTACACTCTTCCCATATTTACGGCAATTAAACGTAAACGATTACATTTGCTTCATATAGAATATGCGATTTTATCATGTAAAAAAATTGTAGGAATGTAAACAGTGGTGGAAATGTTTACTAGTCCGAGGCTAAGCTTAGCGGCAGTACTGAGAGCCTGAATAAGTGTAGAAGGCCGCTTGTGTGGCTTCATGTATGAGGGGCGAGGCTGAGGGAAAAGTGAGGCATGCAGAACGGAAAGGTGGAGAGAGAGAGAGAGAGAGAGACTGTGGGGTTTCACGGGAGTGTTTGGGAGTTGACGAGATGAACATTGCCACCAAGACCTTGATTGTCACGTTAGGTTTCCATGTGTAACGTTCAGTTTTATCATACCAGGTCAGTCAGGGTGAAGGATGCTGGTGAAGAACCGTAACTTACTTTCTCAAACAGGAAAGCATAAAACGCCTTCCTCCCCACTAAACTGGCAAAACCACAGCATTGGTATCAAGTTTGTGATAGTGTCAGGATGAATGGCAAATGCTCCTGTAGGCTGGATGTGAATTTAGCCTTTAGAGGAGCTTACATCAGTGCCTCGTATCGTGTTTTAAAGTAGCCGTAGAAAGTTTTGAAATGATGCAGATATCTAGCCTGGTAGTCAATTGTTTTAAGTTGTTTTGACGTGAATGGATAGAGATGGTTGAGTCAGTGAAGTTAAGAACACATAATAAGAAAGCTAAAAGAGGCAGTAAGGTATACACATGGTAGTTCCTGTAAGTTCAGTTCGTGAAAGTTCTTGGAATGAAGGGAAACTGTAGGAAGAAAATGCAATGAGGTGGTGCAATGTTATGAAACTGCGTATGGTCTGGCAGGTATAGGAGGAAGGTAAGCTGTTTGACCAGAGTGAGAGAGTGAGTCACGGCGTGGATTGAATACGGAGGAGAGGGAACGAGGAAATATAAAAGAGAAAATACATGCCATGAGGTGAATAATTAGCCATAGTTGTGGGGTAGAAGGGTAAATGGATGGTTTGAAAATAGTGTGCGTAGATTGTATGAGAGTCAAGTTTATGGAAAGTTAGTTATTTGACGTGGGGACTAGGAAAAAAAATACATGCCATGAGGTGAATAGTTTGCCATACATAGTCGTAGGGTAGAAGGATAAGTGATGGTTTGGAAATAGTGTGTGTAAATTGTATGAGAGTCAGCGAGTTGTGTGCGTTGATTGTATGAGAGTCAGCGAGTTGTGTACGTAGATTGTATATTATGAGAGTCAAGTTTATGGAAAGTTTGCTTGACGTAGGGGGTGAGTCAGGTTCGTGGAACTAGCGCGGTGGATTAGGAAGGAAATGGAGGTGTGTGACGTGCGACTGACGTAACTATTGAAAGGCGAGGAAGTAAGGATGGGTGAGGGAGATCTAGGAAAAAAGTGGTGCAGGTGGTTGTAGGAAATAACTGAATATGTGTAAATGTAAATGTAAGTTTTTGCCAATATTGCTACTTCTATATAAAAAACCTGCGTGTCTAATTCTCATCAAGTATCCTGTGAAAAAACGGACTAAATATTACTACTTCTATGTTTAAAAAAATCCTGCATGTCCAATTCTGCCAATTTCCTGTTTAAAAATGTGAAAAAACGGAAAAATGAAAAGTACTTCCACCGATCTGTTCACTTCCCGTCTGTCCTCGAGGCTTATTAACTCTCCGCTTGTCCCCCCCTCTCTCCCTTCGCCCTCCTCATATGATTGTTAGTAGAGTTAACAAAAAAAGGCAGTGTAAATAAAGGAAAGAAAGAAACTCCAATATAATTGCGTTGTCAAGGGTCCCAGCTTAGGTTCTTGTGAGATGCAGCAATGATGTTACGTTGCCACCAATGAGTTTTGTTTGTGTATTTGTATATTCGTATAGTTATTATTGCTTTGGTTATTATTATTGTTATTATTATTATTATTGCTACTACTATTACTACTACTACTACTATTATTATTATTTCAGTATTGCTACTAAAAGTACTACCACTACTAGTACTACCAAAGACACTCTACAACAAGATACCTCACTCGCGGTCCCTCCAATGCAACTTCTGTTATCCGCCGACGGTGGCGCCGCCGTGCGGCAGGTGTTGTACCAGCCTGCTGGCCCATTCACTTGCCAATGACCAAATTATGACCTTTATGACCAAATGACTTTATGACTTTATGACCAAAGAATATTCACTTCAACTCTTCGCCATTTAAAACTTTGCGAGTCAACATTTACCATGAAACATATCAATAGAAGCGCAATTTTATTAGCTTTCCATTGATATATTTCGTTTTCTGATAAATGAATTAGAACCATGCATACATTACCGTTAACTAAATAAATAACATCAGCAATCTGGTAATTTTCCCGGTTGATGATGTTATTTATTCACTTATATATTTCATTTTCTGATAAATGAATTAGCACCATGCATAAATTAGCGTTAACTAAATAAATAACATCATCAATCGGGAAAATTACCCGATTGATGATGTTATTTATTTAGTTAACGGTAATGTATGCATGGTTCTATTTCATTTATCAGAAAACGAAATATATCAATGGTAAGCTAATAAAATTGCGCTTCTATTGATATGTTTCATGGTAAATGTTGACTCGCAAAGTTTTAAATGGCGAAGAGTTTAAGTGAATAATAAGTTCATGCATATTTCTTCAGTCTCGTAATGGCATTTCTTTAGCGTGTTTTACTGTTTTTTTATTTGATAATATTATAGAACAAACATTTACGAAGATAACAGTATATCATATATACTGATAAACCATAGTCTATATGATTTTCATTGATAGTCAAATAATTAGTCATATGCAGCAAGTGAATGGGCCAGGAGACTGGTTAACTCCTGCCGCACGGCGGAGGTCGATTTCACGCGCACCACAGGGCACCCCGGAGTGAGGTATCTTGTTGTAGAATGTCTTTGGTACTACTACTACTTTACTACTACTACTACTACTACTACTACTATATACTATAGTACTACTACTACTATTACTATTGCTTTTATTACCACCACTACTGCTACTGCTACTACTACTACTTTACTACTGCTACTACTACTACTACTACTTTACTACTACTACTACTACTACTACTACTACTACTACTACTACTACTACTACTGTTAAGCCCCACGCCGCCCTACTCCCGAAGGGGGGAAGGAAATTGCGTGCGCGGGCTCAACAGGGGGTGTTGATATAGCTCCTGTTTTAGCGGCCCCCCAACCCGCTACGGTTGTATCCAATCGGTCGCTGGTCGTGGCATGACAGTTAACCCCGGCACCCCTACCTGAAGGTGCCGAGTTGGGCATAACTCCTGGGTACCGATGAGGTACACGGGGCTGTGCCCGTAACGTCGGAGCTACGGGGAGCTGACCTCCCCAGGCTAGTAACGCCCCGGCATTTGCCGGGGGGCGACCCTCCCTGTCCCCCCCGAGGCCCCTAGCCTAGTTGCCCCGGGGGCATCCATTAACCGCCCGCCCCTGTCATGCACTGTCAATCATGTGAATACATCACCATCTGCTGCGTCGCCTTCAGGAAGACCTGTATGTGGTACTCCAGAGGTCCTAAGGCCCGGCTGGGCAAGTCCCGCCCTGCTCTGGGACCCTGGGGGGCCTCAGGCGAGGAACGCCAGGACGCAGGCTGAAAACAGGGTAGTCGTATTCCGTAGAGTTTTCCTTGTGTGAGTCCCCACACCGGGGGACCTTAGGCACGCGGGGAAGACTTGGCACGTAGCGTGTCTCCTACACTAGCCTCCGTAGGCTCTGAGTCGCGCGAGGTTACTCGCTGCAGTTATACCTGCAGTAATACACTATTATTGTCGCAACACCATGTGCACAGGTGATCCCGCTCGAGGCTATCTAAAGCGACCCCATGTGGTCGCCCTCAGTGCGATGAAGGTACTGTCCTGTGGTCTCCTGTCCTCGCCTCCACCCTGAGCCCCTTGAACAGTGAGGCCTTGTTCTCGAGCCTCTTGCCCTCGCCTCCACCCTGATAAGAATCTGAGGTATCAGCAAGACCTCCTTCGCTTCCCCTCTATCTCTACCTTCCTTAGTCCTTTTCCCTTCTCCCCATTTATCCTTCCTTCCTTCCTATTCCTCATTCTTCTACGTCCCAACCCTCACATTACCCCAATCCGACGAAGACGGCCGTCCTCGGTCGTGCTTGGGCCTGTCTTCGTCAATGCCTGCAATTAAAGCGAAGGGTCAGAGAAGTCTGAGGGCTGTGGAGGACGTGCGGACGAGGCACCACCTGGAAGGGCGGATGTTGAAGAACATGAGGCGGTGGGATCGGGAGGCTCGGTGTAGGGCTTTGCATCCGCACCACGAACTGTGCGGTCCCCAGTGTCTGTGGCATATCAGACCTGGTAAGCATTTGGAATGCGGGCAACTGTGAAAGGGCCCATCCATTTCGGGTGAAGCTTGAAGGAGCGCAGGTAAGGAGGGGTTGTCACCAAAATGCGCATCACCGGATGAAAAGGGTTCGATGGTGGCTGGGCTTGGAAGTGGGGTGGACGCTGCACAACGCGCTGTGCCGCCTGAAGTCCGTCACGGAGCGCGGAAAGGTATTCGCTCATGGGGGCAGCCGCAGGGTCTGTTCCGTAAGCAGGAATGTGGCGGTCAGCGGGAAGAGGGGCCACTCTGCCGAAGATGACTTCAAAGGGGCTAAAACCGTGCGGTTCGCCAGGCGATGTGTTGAGGGATAGCTGGGCTGAAGAGACGACGTCCGGCCAAGCGGAGCGAGGATCATCCACCTTTACTGCGCGGAGGATATTTCCCACAGTTCTATGCGAGCGTTCTACAATGCCACCTTGAGGGTGGTAGGGTGAAGTGCGAGCCATAGAACGGCCCAGGAGGAGTTGGAGCTGGGACCACCCGATACCGGCGAATTCCCGTCCTCGGTCCGAGAGAATCCTGCGGGGTACCCCAAAGACAGACACGACACGGTCCATCAGAACCCGAGCCACGGTGGTCCCTGTGTGGTCAGCAGATGGCACCAAGATAGTGAACCTGGAGAAACAGTTGATGAAGGTAATGACGAAGCGTTTACCCCGATGAGAGGGGAACGGCCCCATGATATCCACGGCTACCGTATCCCATGGTAGTGCAGCCTCGATGACTCCAGGTGGTCCAGGCCGCCGTCGATAATCCGTCCCGAGCTGGCAGCCCTTGCACTGGCTTACCACCTCACGGGCAATTAAGGCTTCTTGGTGCGCACGGTAGCGTTGTCGGAACTTTGCCAATGTCTTCCGAATACCCAAATGACCACCCGCTGTGTGGTGAAGCAGCTTCATTGCGTGGCGAGCCCCTTTAGCTCCCAGGGCTAGTCGTCCCTCCGCGTCGAATAGACGATTTTCGACCACCCTCAGTCCTGGTGGAGGTCGGTCGCCTTGTTTAACTGCGACTACCGCTGCCGACATCTCGTCTTGGACGTCAGGGGGAAGAGCAATCAATTGAATGGTGTCTAGCGGCAGGCGGGACAACCCATCATCATGGGCCTGTGCCTTCCCTGGCCTATGCTTGATCTCGAAGTTATATTCCTCGAAGGAACAGGCCCACGTATGGAGCAGGCGGTCTTCCGACTTCATAGAACGTAGCCACTGGAGACTGTGGTGGTCTGTGAAGATGTGGATCTTGTTGCAAAGCAAGTAGGGGCGAAACTTCCGTAGTACCCAGACGATAGCGATACATTCCTTCTTCGTCGCGATATAGTTCTATTCAGAAGTGGCTAGGGTGCGGCTTTCATAAGCGATGACTCTTTCCTTATTGTCTTGAGTCTGGGGCAAGGATCGCACCCAGGCCCAGATTACTGGCATCCGTATATAGACGGAAGGGTAGCTCGAAATTCGGGAAAGCAGTGACAGGGGGTTTCGTCAGTGCCTGTTTAAGATCGCGGAAGGCTGCCTCACATTCGGTGGTCCAGTTCCAGGTGACTTTAGGGCTCGTCAGAAAGTATAGTGAAGCGGCTCGGGTTGAGAAGTTCTTAATGTACCGCCGGTAGTAGGCGGCCATACCCAGGAACGAACTGCAACTCCTTAGGAGTGGTTAGAGTCGAGACGTCGCCGAGAGCTGCCAAGTGCTTCGGGTCTGCCGTGATACCCCCGTCAGACACAACGTGACCAAGGAACGCAGTTTCACGCCGTGCCAGGGCGCATTTCGGTGGCTTCAGTGTCAAACCGGTGACCTGTAGTCGCTCAAGAACGCAACGTAGGCGGGTTAGATGTTCTTCCCAAGTGGCTGAGAATACTATTATGTCGTCGAGGTAACAAAGACATATTACCCAGTTCAAACCTTCCAAGACTTGGTCCATGAGTCTGGAGCATGTGGCCGGTCCGTTACATAGGCCGAATGCCACTACGTTTGACTCAAAAAGCCGTTCAGAACTGGAGCGGAACGCCGTCTTGTGTCGGTCTTCTTCGCGAATTGGAATTTGTCAGTACCCGGCCTGTAGGTCCAGGGTCGTAAACCAGGCCGACCCGTGTAGAGCTTCTAGAGTGTCATCGATGCGCGGCAGGGGGTGGGCGTCTTTGATGGTCACGTTGTTTAGGCGCCAGAAGTCAAGGCAGAACCTCCGGGATCCATCCTTTTTGGTGGTCATCACTATTGCTGCGGCCCACAGGCTGTGTGAGGGCCGGATTACCGCTTGGTGAAGCACTTTCTGAATCTGCTCGTCTTCCTCCTCAACCCTCCTGCGTGTGTCTCGCCATGCCCCGGGGTCCCAGGGGTAATCCAGGGGAAGCCTCAGGTGCAGGTGTCTAGCAGGGCGTCGTAGTAGCGTGTCTAGTAGGGCGTCGTAGCAGCGTAGAGTTTCACCTCCGCCCCTAGCCCGCCGCTAGTGTCTCGCCCCAATGCCCAGTTGTCCCCCGAGGGCCCTGAAGAGAGGCCACAGGGGCAGGTAGTGTGGTAGGACGTCGTGGCATCGTAGAGTGGCACGTACCTACCCCCTGGGGCAAAGCGGAGCGCTCCTTCGTCGCCTTGCTGTGGCCTCGTGGATTCCTGTGGTCCCAGGAGAAGAGCCACAGGAGCGGGCTGTGTTGCAGGGACGTCATGGTCCCGTAGAGTTGCACTTCCCGCCCCTGGGGCAACGAAGAGCGCCACTGTTTGCCCCGCCGCGGCCCCGTCATCTCAGGGCAACAGGGGAAGCACAGGGGCAAACGGAGCAGCGGACGGTGGGGCGTCAAGGGCGGGGCGTGTGTTGGCGCGGCAGGGTGGGACTCAGCCACATATTTGAGCGCGTGTAGCGCATCTCATGATGTGTCGTCCAGGAGGTTGGCCAGAAAGGCTTCGGTGAAGCTCGAAGGTTGTGATGCAATCGTGGATCGGTTGCCGGGAGATCCTAATGGAGGCGGTCCTTTGCGATCCATTGTGTGGTGGGAACCTGTGGAGGGAGAATTAGCCTAACCCTACATACGTATATATATCATTCGTGGGAACCTGTGGAAGGAGAATTAGCCTAACCCTATCTATATATATCATTCATGGGAGCCTGTGGAGAGAAAATTAATTTATTACCACGGTCTTCACCATCACTAAATCTGAAATAGAAACACTATTTACACCAGTATCTCCAGGAACGTGAAAATGGTATGACATGACAGGGCACAGGGCGACGGGAGGGTCCCCGACAATGTACCATGTCCTGTGCTGGTGAACCGATGCCGTTTAAACCCCGTCGGGTCTACAGGGCCTGAACTTTGGCCAAGAGTCAGGGCGAATCCCCCCGGGACTGAAGGTGTAGGTTATTCTGCATTCCTGTCCTCTTCTTGCCCAGAGAACCGTGGGGGGATTACTAGGTGGGCGCCACTCCTCGGCCCCCGAAGAGGGAGGATGTGGTGGGAATCGCCATTCATCAGCCCCACGGCCTCACCCTACCTACCTATCACCACCAAGCGCGGGGAGGACCTTAACCATACCTCAGGTCTCTTGTCACGACCTTGGTAATACTGGGTAATATGTCTCTTGTCATACCTCGCTGTTCCGGGCGCTGAGACTTGACAAGATCGTTGTGCTGCGTATCCACCCCGCCTGGTACGTTTAAACCCCGCACGGGTCTACAGAGCCTGAACTCGAGTCAGGAGTCAGGAGTCTTACCCCCCGGGTAAGATAAGGATGGGAACGGGTGAGTCGATCGTGGGCCAGGTACTAATTAAACCCGGCCGCCCCGGCACGGTGCTGATACTATACTCGTCACCTGGAGGCAGAGTTAATTTTTCCCTCCTCATACGGCTGAGATTGTGGGCTAGGTACTTATCCTCCCCGGCCACCAGGCACGCCAGGGAGCCGAGTTAATACTTCTCCTCGTACGACAGACCCGTTATCCTCCCCCTAAATGGTTAGTCCTTTCACGCTCAGGTACTTCATAAGGAACTTCCCCCGCAGCCCTAAGCGTTACCTACCTATCCACCGGAGCACACGGTAGCCCGCCGAGCCGCTGCAGTCAGCTCGCCGTGCTAACCATATGTTCCCGGTGTTCGTCAGTCACTCTACACATTCATACTCTATATGGTGGTGGGCCTAATACTCTCCCCTTATCTACAGCTAAGCCACGCCAGCGACTAGATCAAGGATCCTACTCACTGCGCCAATATGTTAAACCCCACGCCGCCCTACTCCCGAAGGGGGGAAGGAAATTGCGTGCGCGGGCTCAATGGGGGGTGTTGATATAGCTCCTGTTTTAGCGGCCCCCCAACCCGCTACGGTTCTATCCAATCGGTCGCTGGTCGTGGCATGACAGTTAACCCCGGCACCCCTACCTGAAGGTGCCGAGTTGGGCACAACTCCTGGGTACCGATGAGGTACACGGGGCTGTGCCCGTAACGTCGGAGCTACGGGGAGCTGACCTCCCTAGGCTAGTAACGCCCCGGCACTTGCCGGGGGGTAACCCTCCCTGTCCCCCCCGAGGCCCCGAGCTTGCATAGTTGCCCCGGGGGCATCCATTAATCGCCCGCCCCTGTCATGCACTGTCAATCATGTGAATACATCACCATCTGCTGCGTCGCCTTCAGGAAGACCTGTATGTGGTACTCCAGAGGTCCTAAGGCCCGGCTGGGCAAGTCCCGCCCTGCTCCGGGACCCTGGGGGGCCTCAGGCGAGGAACGCCAGGACGCAGGCTGGAAACAGGGTAGTCGTATTCCGTAGAGTTTTCCTTGTGTGAGTCCCCACACCGGGGGACCTTAGGCACGCGGGCCAGACTTGGCACGTAGCGTGTCTCCTACACTAGCCTCCGTAGGCTCGCGCGAGGTTGATGTCGAGTCGATGTCCACCATAGGCTGTCCTCGCCTCCACCCTGAGCCCCTTGAACAGTGAGGCCTTGTTCTCGAGCCTCTTGCCCTCGCCTCCACCCTGATAAGGATCTGAGGTGTCAGCAATACCTCCTTCGCTTCCCCTCTATCTCTACCTTCCTTAGTCCTTTTCCCTTCTCCCCATTTATCCTTCCTTCCTTCCTATTCCTCATTCTTCTACGTCCCAGCCCTCACAGCTACTACTACTACTACTACTACTACTACTACTACTACTACTACTACTACTACTCTACTACTACTTACTACTACTACTACTACTACTACTACTACTACTACTACTTCTACTTCTGAAACTACATACTATTTAACTATAACTAGATATACATACTGATACATCAACAACTACTGGTACTGTTATCACTACTGTTTTTATAACCAGCACCACCACCACCACCGTTCTTGGTTTTGTGATCCTTGCGCACTCCTAAGAGAACATGGCCTTCTATAATAACACAGTAAATTAGATGCAACATAATTATTGTTTAAGAATAGAAGGAAAAAAACCTCTAGATATCATTTTAGTATTAGTTCTGTGTGTCGCTTCTTGCTGCGTAATGCTTAGAGGGTCAAGTGTTGCCTGTAACTTTGTAAGTGCCCAACACCTACGACAACAACAGCCAAAAGGACCTCAGCCACATAATGCTGACAGCAAATGACAAGTAAATAGTGAAGGTGACCTCAATGAGAGAGAGAGAGAGAGAGAGAGAGAGAGAGAGTTGAGTTGTGTGGTGTATAATTTAGCTTTTCTAAGAAGGCCTGTATGTGTATGTGTCATCCACCCACGGCCTGATCACACGCTGGACACGCGATCTTCAGTGGTTACCCTCCCGGAAAGACTTCAGAGCTCATAGAGACCGATCCTTGAGTAAAGATGGCACCTTATACACTACACACATCCCATCCCCTTGCTCAAGGAGGATAGTAACCGTCCGCTTTAAATTTTGCTATTGAAAAATCCCCTCGAGAGAGCGGAGATTGAATGGGCTACCACTGAATGGCCAGGCACGCTCTTTACTACTTGCCATGTTGTAGTGTGTGTCATTCAGCCATGGTCTTGTCCACGCGAGCTGGACTCGCGATCGCAGGTTTCACCCTCCCGGAGCGAGCTTGGAGCTCATTATTACCGATCTCTGGGTACTGCTGGAACCTCACACACCACACACCCCATCCCCTTGCTCAAAGGGGACAGTAACCGCTCTAATTTGTCAGTGAAAAATCCCCAGGAGCGAGCGAGGATTCGAACCGGCTAACCAAAGAATGGCGCGCCAAAGCTCTATCTACTTGACCATCGTGGCGGTCCGTGTGTGTGTGGTGTGTGTGTGTGTGTGTGGACGCCGTTCAATAAATCAATGTAGTTGGTTGTCACGCTTCCCTCTCTCCCTTCTCCCTCATTCACCCCTTCACTCGTCGCTCATTTGGCGCCACAAGTCCGCCCTGAGCCTTGCCGCCCACAACACACACACACACACACACACACACACACACACACACATACACACAAACCGGGTAGCTCCGTAGTGTAAGGGTTAGCACGCTCGGCTCACAACCTAGAAGTCCCGGGTTCGATCCCCGGGCGGAGCGAAGACAAACGGGCGGTCTTCTTAAAACCCGAACCCCTGTCCACCCAGCAGTGAATGGGTACCGGGTGTTAGCCGGGGTTTGTGACCCGCCTCCCGGGGTGGTGGTTTCGGCCAACACTAAGGATGAATGAGAAAAATAAATGTTGATATGGAGACGGGGCCATTCGAGCGTTGCTCTGGCCCTGTAAAATACAACTAGATGAATAGACACACACACACACACACACACACACACACACACACACACACACACACACACACACACACACACACACACACACACACACACACACACACACAGAAAAAGATAAAGAAATCTAATGAGTTCACAGATCGCAATAATAAAGATGCATCATTCAATGCACTAACAAGTAAAGTGGAGAAGTTAAAGAGCAAGTTTAGAGAGAATTGTAGCAATAAGAGCAGAGTAGGAAAAAAGACGCAAAATCAAATATTTTTATAAAAAAAAGTAAACGGTGAAAATATGATGGTGGATGAAATGTCAGTTGACGTAAGCAACAACAAAAAAATGAAAGGAATAGGTTCCAGTTGTGTTATTGGTTCTTGCAATGATTAATGAGTAACTGGTATCAGACGGTATCAGGTAGGGTAACACTTACCACTTAATATAAGACTTTCTACTCATTCTCATCCCTATTCTGTCCTTCCTAATGCAAGCGTTAATCAGTATATTTACTCCTTCATTCTTTTCACTGGTAAACTCTGGAACTTTCTTCATGTTTCTGTTTTTCCACCTTCCTACGACTTAAATTTTTTCAAGAGAAGAGTGACAAGACACCTCCAGAACTAAATTGGCCCACCCCCCTTTCTTTATTCTCGGCTTTGTGTTACCTTTTTTCTGTGCCCTTGGCCAGTCCTTTGTGATGTAAAACAAAAAAACATGATTGTTACCATATCACCCCTATTTTATTTTATTCTCTTACTGTCTTCTTTATAGGGACTGGCAACTAAGCGGGCTTTGTGTTACCCATTTTTGTTGTGCCCTTGGCCAGTCCCTGGTGATGTAAATATATATATATATATATATATATATATATATATATATATATATATATATATATTATATATATATATATATACCTATATAGATGCGTTTGTTTTTCTTTCTAACAGTAGCAGAAAGTTGCGATGTGGTAAAAGGATTTTCTGTATTTCTCTCAAAAAAAGTATCAGTGTTGTATTATCCGGATTTTTATTATCATGGACCGTTGGTCTTTTTGGGAAAAAAAGACCGAATTTTCCTACTAGGGTATTTTCCATACTAAAATTCCTCCCAATTCCTCTCTTTTGCATAAATTTTTTCCCATAGGAGTCGAGTGCCTCCCGTTTGAGACTCACTGCTCTAAAATTCCATCCAGAGAGAGAGGGAAAAAAAATCAGCGTGCAAGACCTCAGAGCAACGCATAAATGGGCTTTTAAAACACTGCACAATGTCAAAGGTTATCTGGTGACCTGACACGCTTCTACACCTTTTGCGAGAGGTCAACATGAGGTCACCAAGTAGTCACTATACAATTCTAGGTCACCATGTCAAGTTTTAGTTATATCTAGTTTTTTCGGGACATGCAATTATCCTGGTTCTTATTGAGTCACTTTCTTATGGTACTTTCCCTTTTTTTCTAGTAAAGTTTAAATGATGTATTGCAGTTTTTTCTTCTGTTGCAGTGTTGCAGAGATGGAATAGGCGTTGCCACTTTGTACTAAAAAAACCTTTGTACTCATTGTTTTTTCTATATATCTTCAGCGTTATTTGATTACTGTATCTCTTGTTTATTCTGTTTGCTGTGCATGATACGAGTTCATTCTCTCTCTCTCTCACTCTCTCTCTCTAAAGGGAGATTAAAGTTGAAAGAGAGAGAAACAAAGTTACCCGTAATAAGTATGATACTCTGAAAACAATCTGAATGGCTTTGCACACGTAACACCTTCTTTATGACTCTCTACAGGTAGATGGAGAGAGAGAGAGAGAGAGAGAGAGAGAGAGAGAGAGAGAGAGAGAGAGAGTCATAAAGGTGTTACGTGTACAAAGCCATTCAGATTGTTTTCAGAGCACACTTTTATTGGGGCGGATCCAAGAAAGTGGGCCCAGGCCAGTCCGGCGATGATGCAGGCGTTGCAGCTGCCTCTCCAGACAAGGATGAGAGTGAGGATAATCTGAAGAAGACCGATTCTTCTGTTGAGATTGATGAGACACAGGAATATATTGATGAATCACCACCACGTGTAATCAAGCAGTGTGGGGAGACTAAAGAAGACTCCGAGGAGCCTGTCGAGGATTTCAGTACAAGTCTGGCCGTACAACAACCTCTGGAGGACCGTCGGTGCAGTGAAAAAAAGGACGAAGCTCCCGCGGAAGGTGAAGGGGTCTGTAAAGAGCGGGAGAAGCAGAATCAGATGAAGGGCCAGACGACGAGTCCGGGGAATGGTAGGCTGCGTGTAAGAGTCGCAGGAAATGCCGCGATAACATCCCTGCCACCGAGGAAGTCACCGAGGCTGTGCAGGAGTGTGTCACCCCTGCAAAGCCAGCCAAGAAGAAAAGCGTCAAGGCGCGGGGAAAGGCAATGCCATGGAAGGAAGACTCCCGCGGCAAGGTGCGCAACACCTGGAAAGAGGAGACGGTGAAGGTGTTGCTGCCGGTGCCACCGGGCAGACGGCAGCACGTTATCGGGCCCCGGGGGGGACACTGTCCGTAAACTGCGGCAGGACTACCCCAGCGTGCGCGTGACGGTGCCCCTGCCGCAGGACCGCACCTCTCACCACGTCACCCTGGAGGGCCCCGAGAGTCAGGTAGCCGCCGTCGCCAAGGACATCACCGGCCGCCTGGAGGGCATCGAGTCACAGCTGCGTGAGGCAGTCGAGCGCCATAAGAAGGCCAGAACAAAGGTTGTCCTTGAGGTGGCACCCGACAGGCGGCGCCACGTGGTGGGCCCCCGGGGCGAGGTGCTGATCAGGCTGGCACAGGAGTACCCCGGGGTGAGGGTGTCGGTGCCCCCCGCCACCAACGCAGAGTCCCGCCAGGTGAGGATAACGGGCCCTCCCGCCGAAGTGGCCGCCGTCGAGGCCTGCATCAAGGCACGCCTGCAGGCGGCGGAGCGACGGCGGCAGCTCCTGAAGCAATGGCGGCAACAACATGGACGAGGGGCGGCGGCCAAGAAGTGAGGAGCTCGCTGATGATCACGTCATTATTCACTCCTTGATGTACTCACCGCCGTGACCTGTGGTTCACGCTGTGACCCAACACGGTGACCTCCGAACGCCTGGCACACCACGCTGCGTGACCCATTCCCGGATGTCTCCACCACTCTTGGTGGTGACAATTATTATCTCAATGTTTCCTTTATCTCTTTTCTTATATCTTGTTATTTTTCTTGTATCCTTTTCTTATAATTCCCAATGCTGACACTGCATGCTTGTTTGTTTCATAAATTCCCGACACCTCGTTGTATATCTGGTGTTTTGATTCGTCGAAATGTTTATTTGTTCTGTTTAACTATATTATTTTTGTGAAAATATAATATAATATCAAGACAAAAATCACAATGAAGAAGTCGAAGAAGGAAAATGAAATCTTACTATAATTTACCGAATGTCCGTCTGTCTGTCTGTACAACTAAGGCTCTGCCATTTCTGTCCTAATTTCAACCAAACTTTCAGTAAAGGTTAAAGTCATCCCTGATATGGTTACAAGCTATATGTGAACAGATTTATCCAATTTCTTCATGTTTTTTTATTTTTACAGCATGGGGCATACTTACCTTGCACTGGAGTCACTTATCTTTCTGCTTTTCACATAACCTCCCCCCCCCCCTCCCCCGCTCTCTCTCTCTCTCTCTCTCTCTCTCTCTCTCTCTCTCTCTCTCTCTCTCTCTCTCTCTCTCTCTCTCTCTCTCTCTCTCTCTCTCTCTCTCTATCTATCTATCTATCTATCTCTCCCTCGTAGGAGATGGAAGGACAGAGAGAGAGAGATTTATAAACAGTGTTACGTGTACAAAGCCATTCGGATTGTCTTTTAGAGCATCATCATACGGTTAACTTTTCCTAGAAATAATAATGAATAATAATAATGCATAATAAATAATTTTGTAGTTCCTAGTATCATAATAGTAAGAGTTTGCCCAGGTCGCCATACAAGCCAGAACCACCACCGCTCTGTATACACAGATAACAACACTTATTCTAAAGCGACAATTAGCTCTAGTCACCCCCCACCTCGACTATGCAGTGCAGTTTTGGTCCTCGTAATTGATATAGGATTGCGAGAGTTCAGAATGCAGAGAAGAATGACGAAAATGATACATGGGATGCGCAACTTTACTTACGAGAGGAAGTTAAAAGTTAAAACATTTGAATTTACACTCACTAGAGAGGTGAATGATAAAAGGCGATCTATCGAAGTATATAAGTGGTAAAAGGGATGAAATGTAAGATATATAGGCAAGATTCTAAGTGTTAGTTATCAGGATAGGACAAGAAGTAACGGATTCAAATTTGACAAATGTAGGTAAAAAATAAGATATATATATATGAAGAAATTGGTTTAAAACAGGGTGGTAGATGATTTGAATAGACACAGTTATCAAGTCGTTAGTGCAGAGACGATAGGGAGTTTTTAAAGAATAATAGACAAATGTATGGATAGGGTTGAAAGATGGATATAGGTAATGTATGTGTATTACAGAAACTACCACGTGTAGGTTTACTGGCCTCTTGTAGCTTCCTTATGTTCTTATGTAAACCAATATTCTATTACGAATTTCCATGTTTTCTGTATGATATATAGACAAGCCAGGTTAGGGATACGATTCATTACTACATGGCGAAGTTGGTGATTTTATATCTTACATGGATAAAGATAATAATGAATAATATGAAACTAATTTGGATACATTTTTAGGGTAAATATATAGTTTTTGAGTTTATGTATATTGCGATTGATTGATATAGAAGTCATAAAATGATCAACTTTTTTGTACTTTCTCTCATTCACAAGACATTTACATTACCACGAGAGAGCACGACTGGTAGCAGCAGTCTATGGAGTGGTAAAATACTACCTAGTGCAGCGAAGAAAGGTTGAATACATGATGGCAAGAATCAATAAATGGCACATCAAAACATAGGTATGACGTGGCCATGTCGAGTGCCTTATGTTCAAAATGCTGACTTGTTTAAAAAAAAAAAATGGAAACTACGTACAAGTGACTTTTTATGTATTGCACAAATGCTTGCTTCGAAGTAACGGAACGATCAGACAACGCATCTCATCTAGGGGCTCGGGAGGACAGACCGGCGATATCTGGCAACCACGAATTTATGGTGTGAGTCATAATTGTCTCGTGATGACTTGCTTGTTCAGTCAGGGAATCGTTATTACTATTATAACAGAAGTTACCCATATTTTTGCTTTTTAGATATGATGTTCTGAAAGGCAGTCCGAATAGCTTTGTGCACATCATCGTGTTTAGCTATGTCTCTTTCTCTCTCTCTCTTTGATGTTCCGTTGTTGTTGCTCACTCGTTATCGATACTTTACCGTATGACAATGATATTTTGAAAGACACAAGGTAATTTCATTGTCCAAAGAGCAGCCTGTTAAATTCATACAAATGATTTTTTCTTTGTGCTGTTGAGGAAATCGAATAAACCTGGCCCAATATAGCTTAAAACCCTCCCAGGGATGACATTAACGATTCCTGAAAGTTTGTTTGATATCGAACCAGAAATGGCGGAGCCTCACCTGTATACGGACAGCAGACATTCGGTGAATAATTTTAGATTTTTTTCTGTAGACAAGATATACGTAATAGTGTCCAAACCATACTGGCGTGATAAAAGATATTGGCGAGTCTGTCAAACATGTTACTGCGAAAGTTGTGTTAGTTTTGTTTTCTTCTCACAGAGGGTAGCGGTAGTTTTCATTCACAGAGTCGTGAAAAATGTGTTGTGCACAATGTGCAGTATAATCTTTTCAGACGTACAACCATACAATTGTGTGTGTTCACAATGCTTTCAAAGCCTATTCATTCCTCAAATGGGAGAGTTATGTTTAGAAACTATGGCAGCAGGTATAAGGTATGTGCAAGTATTATGTCCCTAGGCTGCTAACACTTACCTATCCTCTGAAAAGAAAGATGGAAAGGTTTTCTTCGACCAAGGAACTGAAGATTTGCAGAACTATTGCAAGGCAGTGTATTGGTCGCAAGATCCTTGAGTGGTGCTGATGTGCCGGGATAGCATGGGAAGGCAATGGACCACGTCAGTGTGATGAAGAGTGTTTAATTATCAGATGGCTTCGTATTGCGTCCCTTTCTTTCGTAAATTGTCGAATGTAGAGATAAAATTGCAACTGTGTATGTTTCTGCCAATCTACTTAACTTTATATAGAATATGTATGCTGTTCTCACCACCTAGAGCTGAGTCTGCAGCAAGTATTTAAGGCTAGACCAGGGTTGGGTGTCACATTTTTCATACTTTTACACATATCTACGCTAATTAAAG
Organism: Chionoecetes opilio; assembly: GCA_016584305.1. Taxonomy (NCBI): domain Eukaryota; kingdom Metazoa; phylum Arthropoda; class Malacostraca; order Decapoda; family Majidae; genus Chionoecetes; species Chionoecetes opilio. The sequence continues at coordinate 155,797 of JACEEZ010013714.1, forward strand.
TACTGTAATATGTAACAATCAGTAACTTCACCATATATAAGACCAACTGAAGAGAGCAGTAGATATCTGACCGCTGCTGCCCTCTTTGGAAAGGAAATATCAAAGCGTGACAGCCAACCTCGGTCTCCCCTCCAATAGGCGAATCGAAGTGATCTTATCCATTATTGCACTGATCAAAATGGTTGTTGCAGCCCATGTACTGAGTAAGATCAATTGAAACAGTGTCAGGTTATATTTTGATGTATATAGTTATGATTATGATCAGTATGCCTATGATGAAGTGATAAATGTGTGGCCATTGTAATACCTACTTATATAGGTTCTTCTGCTGTTACTGCTCCATAGATACTATCATACTATTGATACGGTCATATACCAACATTACCACTACTGCTACTACTACTACTACTACTCTACTACTTATATAACTACTACTGCTATTACTCTAACATTTATGCAACAACAACTACAACTTCTACTACTACTATTTTTTTCTGTTTCTTTTGTTACTACTACTACTACTACTACTACTACTACTACTACTACTACTACTACTACTACTAACTACTACTACTACTACGACGACGACGACGACGACGACGACGACGACGACGACGACGACGACGACGACCATACTACTACTACTACGACTATATTACTGCTGCTGCTACTACTACTATCAGTACGACTACTAGTCTTCTACTACTTCTACTTCTACTTCTGTTTATACAACACGTACTCATGGCTGGGAGCCAATTCGGACCCGATTGCATATCTCCTTCTTACCTTCCATGTCCAACGTAGCCGATTGTGCGCTCCGTCGCCAAAGGTTCGCTATTAATTGATGACTCATGCTGCGCATCTCAAAGGCCAGCCAGTGCAGCGACGTATCCAGGGTGTGGCAGACATGGCACGTTCCCAAGGCACCACTTGAAGGGGGGCGCCAAATCTTCCTCGCCATATCAAATGAATTACCAAAATATAGCTTTGAATATGGGTTCAAAATGTCAATGCTCTTTGCCTCCTATCTCAGTGCAGCGTTCCTCACACAAACCTTTTTTTTTCATTAATTTTTTCTCTCAAATGCGTTGACTACAAAATGTTTTGTACGATAGGAGAAATTTGCATATCTCTCTCTCTCTCTCTCTCTCTCTCTCTCTCTCTCTCTCTCTCTCTCTCTCTCTCTCTCTCTCTCTCTCTCTCTCTCTCTCTCTCTCTCTCTCTCTCTCTCTCTCTCTCTCTCTCATTCTCTCATTCTCTCTCATTCTCTCTCATTCTCTCTCTCTCTCTCTCTCTCTCCTCTCTCTCTCTCTCTCTCTCTCTCTCTCCTCTCTCTCTCTCTCTCTCTCTCTCTCTCTCCCCATGTGAAATAGAACGTAAGTAAACAGAAACCACTCCTCCACATCTCTCTCCATTATCCTTCCCATTTTTATTTCTCTTTTTCCTCCTTCCTTTATCAGTATTATCCGCCCTTCCCTCCCTTCATCCACAATCGCTCACCCCTTCATTTTCACGTCATCATTATCCTCCCCCTTATCTCCCTCCCTCTCTTTCTACCATTCCACTCTTCCATTTCCTTCCTTTCTCCCCACCGCTACCTTGTCCACCCTCATCTATAATTTCCTACATCCCTCCCCCCTTCTTCCTCCTCCTCCCCAGCAGATCCTTCCTTGCCTAGAAACTACTACTTGTCTGGCCTACCTCACCCTACGTACAGGCTGTCAGGCGTTTGTAGGTGTTCGAGTAAGCTACTACTACTACTACTACTACTACTACTACTACTATACTACTACTACTACTACTACTGGCACCACCAACACTACTGCCACCGTCGCTACTTTTGTCACTGCTATTACTATTGCCTTTATCACTACTACTACTACTACTACTACTACTACTACTTTTACTGCCACCATCACTACTTTTGCCACTACTATTACTATTGCCTTTATCACTACTACTACTACTACTACTACTACTACTGGCACCACCAACACTTCTGCCACCGTCACTACTTTTGTCACTGCTATTACTATTGCCTTTATCACTACTACTACTACTACTGCCACCATCACTACTTTTGCCACTACTTTTACTATTACCTTTATCACTACAACTACTACTACTACTACTACTACTACTACTACTACTACTACTACTACTACTACTACTACTATACTACTACTATACTACTACTACTACTACTACTACTATACTACTACTACTACTACTACTACTACTACTACTACTACTACTACTACTACTACTACTACTACTACTACTACTACTTTTACTGGCACCATCAACACTACTGCCACCGTCGCTACTTTTGTCACTGCTATTATTATATAGTAGTAGTCACTACTACTACTACTACTACTATTACTGTATAATGTATATGTATGCCTCCGGGCGATAATATAATCATTATTATTATTACTACTACTACTACTACTACTACTACTACTACTACTACTACTACTACTATCAGCAAAGAAAATAACCAGCGGTACAAGTAAAATTTCCAGACATCCAGACATCCATTCCAGACGTGAAACCCGACTCTATAGTTTCATGGATCACCCTGCTCATATTGTCCCGACGCTGGGGGAGAATATTTTTTTCTTTTGTATAACTTCAGAATTAATAAAACTAGAAGCTGGGGAGACGAGAAAAATGTGTATGTGTGTTTGAACCCCTTCACGCCCAGATATTTTCTTTGCTATAAAAAGGTGTATGTTTTCAAGCCATAAAATTACAAAAAGTAACTGAATATACCAAAATAATTAGTCGACAAGGATACTAAACAGGTCATATCTATAAAATGTTGCTTAAAGTCACTAAAAATCGTCTAATGGTAGCCAAATTACGATGGAAATTACCCCCTGGGTCTGAAGGGTTTAATGACGTTGGGTTGGGTTTAAGTTGAGTTACATTAGCCCTCTGTTGCGCTACCGTCAATAACACTATAGTCGCCACTGCACTAATGTCGCCAGACGCCATATATTACGAATTTTAGCGTATCTACTGATTTGCTTCAAATTACTTGTGCCACTAAAGAGGCATTCACAGTAGTTTATATTATGTACCAGTCTTAAGTGGCACATACAAATTAGTAGTGATGTTAACATTGGTAATATAGTACTATGGCGCCTGGCGACATTAGTGCAGTGGCGACTATAGTGTTCTTGAGGGTACACTACCTCGAAAGTTGTCAGAATATTGTACGTACCGTTTTGACATATCTGCCCTTGACCTAAGACATCTGCAAACGTGATGTGGTGTGTTGATCATGTCTTATATATGTATATTATAGTCGGACCGGCTTAAACTGGCAGTCTGGGTGGTGGGGCAGCTCAGGAATGCGCTATGCTACATAGTGAAAATAATTGAGCTTAACTCTTGTGGTATTTGTAAAAGGCGTCACAACAGACATATACACGTATTGATACACTTTTAACAGGCGACTCCATCCAGACTGCCAGTTTGACCCCTTCACACCTATAGATCTTTCCTTTGTTATATAAAATCGTCTGTTGTTAGCCATAATATTACGAAAAGTAACTGAATACTCCAAATTAGTTAGTGGGCAAGGATACTAAACAGGTCATAATCTAGAAAATATTGCTTATATTAATTAAAATCGTCTAATGGTACCCAAATTACAATGGAAATTACGTTCTGGGCCTCCAGGGATTAAACCGGTCCGACTATAGTATAATTATGAGGTAGCGGGACGTGAAAACAGCATGGAGGAAGGAGGGCAAGCCAGTAACCAGTAACCGAAACCTACAAGTGTGTCGAAGAGTGCTGGAGAAGGGAAGAATAATGCACAGGGGCCAAGTGAATGTAAAGACAAGGATTTTTCTTTTTCTTTTTTGAAGGGTTCCGTAAGTGGTGAAGAGATCGGCTCCGTTTGGATGGCACTCTGGCAAGACCTCCCGATGATTGATTTATTGAACATGTGTGTATGATATTGGTCCCTGTGTGTGAGAGAGAGAGAGAGAGAGAGAGAGAGAGAGAGAGAGAGAGAGAGAGAGAGAGAGAGAGAGAGAGCTGGAAGAGTAGATGGTAGCTGTTGTTCTATTGAGGATGGTGATTGAAATGGATAAAGGTAGATGGAGTAAATAGATGAGAAATAAGAGAGAGAGAGAGAGAGAAAAAAAAAGTGGGTGTGGGTTTAGGAGGGTTGTGACGATGGATGAATGGAAGGCAGGATAGACAAAACGGTGAAGTGTGTCCAGGAAAAAAATATCCAATTATGATTTGCCAAGTGTGTACGCAATCGATAGTTAGGTTTATCAACTCTCTCTCCTCTCTCTCTCTCCTCTCTCTCTCTCTCTCTCTCTCTCTCTCTCTCTCTGTGTACTATGTATGTACGAATTGCACAATTTTACTCAATACTATACTGTTTTTCTCTCAATGTTCTTTTTTCTCCTCCCTCCCCTGTTTAAACTCTTTTTCTTTAGTGTCGTCCTCGTCTTCCTAATCACATTTTTCTGTCGCTGTTGTCCTTTATCGTTCCTTTACTCCTCCTCCTTCCTACCCTTCCCATCTTCCTGGCGCCAGTCTGCTGTGTATTTTAGGACCACCATTCTCCCCCCCCCCTTCAATACTGCTCCCTTTTCCTCTTATCGCTTCTCTCCCTTCCTCCTTTCATTTCCCTTCTTTCCTATTTTATTCTGTCTTGTATCCTCTCTCTCCTCTTTCCCTGCCATCTTTTGCCTACTCTTCCATTCTTCTCCCCCTTTCCTCCCCCCTCCTGCTCCTTCCTCCGGGCCCCGCCTCCCGCCACGCCCCAAACACTCTGAAGTCACGCAAGGTCTCAACAACAGACGCTGCAATTTTCGTTCATGGAAAAGGAAATAAATAAGAAAAAATATACATTTCTCTAAATTGTTGCCTTTTCATTTCTTCGATAATGCTTTAGTTACAGAAATTACATTACTTATAATATTTATCTTGAAATGTAGATCTCACTGGACCTTTATATATATATAAATTATATATACTAGATATTTTTTTCTTTTTTGTTCTGTGTATGTAATTCACCCACGGCCTGATCATGCGCTGGGCACGCGAAAAAGCTTTGAGTTCATAGTGACCGATCTTTGGGTAAAACTGGGACCTCACGCACCACACACTCCATCCCTTTGCTCAAGGGGGACATTAACTATCGGTATATCCAGGGGGAGATTTCGAGCCGTGAGCTGAACTGCATATTTCCGAAGACTGGACGAGTGTGTGTTTAGTTGTTTATTTCCCTTAGATAATTTAGATAGTAATTAGTGTTGCAAGTCTTGAAGATAACTACTGTCACTAATATGTGCAAATAACCGAGAATGGGGCACGAGGGCAGCTCCCAAACTTTGTTAAATATAGTCACAACGTGGCGGTGGGATGAGTTCAGGTTGTGAGGCGTGAGTGGCGAGTGTTCAGCAGCTAAGCAGAACACAGAACAGAGTTGAAATTCCGCCACTACACTAGCGGCTACCAGAGTGAAGGCAGTGCGGATGTCCTGTCCACATACACACACACTCTCTCTCTCTCTCTCTCTCTCTCTCTCTCTCTCTCTCTCTCTCTCTCTCTCTCTCTCTCTCTCTCTCTCTCTCTCTCTCTCTCTCTCTCTCGTGTAGTTGTAAGTTTGTAACAAGTACTTTATTTCGTCCCGAGGCTTTACGCATTTTTCTTGCTGTAATTTCGCCTCATTATATGGTGCACAGGAAAGGAGGAAGAAAAGGGTGGGAGAGCCTGAAGGGTTGACGGTCGTTGCCAGTTCATCTTTTTCTGAAGGTCACAGTCTGTAATGTGACTGGATGAACGCTGGCGCTGGGGATTGGTATTTTTTCCCTGCATATTTTGGGGAGAGAGAGAGAGAGAGAGAGAGAGAGAGAAAAAAAAAAATGTACGGGGTCGGTGGGTCACACATTGGTATAAGGTAGGGTATCTATATGTAAGAGGGTAACGCCATTCATAGGCCCTATGTTAAACGCTACTGGGCGCCATATTTGTGCCAAGGCCTCTTCGTTCACTCTAGACCCGGGGAAGCTCTCAAGGCATCACCCCGCAGTATATCATGTTATACATGTACTATAAAGGATAGACTGTTATCTTCGGAAATGTTTGTTCTATAAGATTATCACATAAAACACAGTAAAACACATTAAATAAAGGTCATTATGAGACTCTGAAGAAATATGATGAACTTAACATTCACTTAAAACACGTCGTCATGTAACATTTTGTGGGACAGCTTATAAGATGGGAGATATCAATAGAAGCAGAATTTTATTAGCTTTCCATTGATAGATTTCGTTTTCTGATACATACAGTAGAACCATGCATATATTAGCGTTAACTAAATATATCGCCGTGTTGGCCCCGCTCTCTCTCTCTCTCTCTCTCTCTCTCTCTCTCTCTCTCTCTCTCTCTCTCTCTCTCTCTATCTCTCTCTCTCCGTGAAAGAGAGAGATATGAGAGAGAGAGTTACCAAAATACTTTTTCAACTTATATATATATATATATATAATATATATATATATATAATATTATATATATATATATTATATATATATATATATATATATATATATAGTAAATATATATATATATGATATATATATAAATATATGATATATATATATATATATATATATATATATAATATATATATATATATATATATAATATATATATATATATATATATATATATATATATATATATAATATATTATAATATATATATATATATATATATGTATAGCATATATTATATATATATAATTATATAGCATATATATATATATATTATATAGCATTATATATATATAATATATATATATATATATCATATATATTATATTTTATATATATATATATATATATAATATATATATATAAGTAGAAAAAGGTTTTGGGTTACTCTCAACCGTTACTCTCTCTCTCTCTCATATCTCGATCTCGCACTCATATCTCTTTCACTCATATATCTCTCACTCTCTCTTTCTCTTTCACGGAGAGAGAGAGAGAGAGAGAGAGAGAGAGAGAGAGAGAGAGAGAGAGAGAGAGGAGAGAGAGAGAAAGAGGAGAGCGGGGCCAACACGGCGATATATTTAGTTAACGCTAATATATGCATGGTTCTACTGTATGTATCAGAAAACGAAATCTATCAATGGAAAGCTAATAAAATTCTGCTTCTATTGATATCTCCCATCTTATAAGCTGTCCCACAAAGTGTTACATGACGACGTGTTTTAAGTGAATGTTAAGTTCATCATATTTCTTCAGTCTCATAAAGACCTTTATTTAATGTGTTTTACTGTGTTTTATGTGATAATCTTATAGAACAAACATTTCCGAAGATAACAGTCTATCCTTTATACATGTATAACATGATATACTGCCTTGAGAACTTCCCCGGGTCTTGGGTGAACGAAGAGGCCTTGACACAAAGATGGCGCCCACAAATCGAGTTGTCGCTACTCTATATAATATAGGTACTCTAGTATAAGGTACAGAGATGAACATTGTTCTCCAAACTGTGGCGGGAATATTGCTCAGTCACGCCACTCGTACTCTACAAATGACCCTCGCATCCGCTATCAGTTGTGCCCGTCACTCGTGTTGGATCCATCACCGTAGTCAGTATTTTTAGTTGATGAAACAGCCATTGTTCAGCCAGCAAACTAACAACCAGTCAGCCAGGCACCGACTCACTCACACAGTTGGTTAGTTTATTTATGTTATAATACGCAGTAAATTAGCATACAGACAAACATAATGACAAGGTAAAGCACAACTCCCAGCTCAATAGCCAACCAGGTATTGTACCAGCTAGCCGTTCTAACAACCAGGCAAATAGTCATCCTTAACTTACGCAGCAAACAATTAGCAGCTAGTCAGCAGCAACCAGCTAGTAGCAGGTAGTCAGCAGCAACCAGCCAGTAGCAGGTAGTCAGCAGCAACCAGCCAGTAGCAGCTAGTCAGCAGCAACCAGCCAGTAGCAGCTAGTCAGCAGCAACCAGCCAGTAGCAGCTAGTCAGCAGCAACCAGCCAGTAGCAGCTAGTCAGCAGCAACCAGTCAGTAGCAGCTAGTCAGTAGCAACCAGCCAGTAGCAGCTAGTCAGCAGCAACCAGCCAGTAGCAGGTAGTCAGCAGCAACCAGCCAGTAGCAGCAACCAGCCAGTAGCAGCAACCAGCCAGTAGCAGGTAGTCAGCAGCAACCAGCCAGTAGCAGCTAGTCAGCAGCAACCAGTCAGTAGCAGCTAGTCAGTAGCAACCAGCCAGTAGCAGCTAGTCAGCAGCAACCAGCCAGTAGCAGCTAGTCAGCAGCAACCAGCCAGTAGCAGCTAGTCAGTAGCAACCAGCCAGTAGCAGCTAGTCAGCAGCAACCAGCCAGTAGCAGCTAGTCAGCAGCAACCAGCCAGTAGCAGCAACCAGCCAGTAGCAGGTAGTCAGCAGCAACCAGCTAGTAGCAGGTAGTCAGCAGCAACCAGCCAGTAGCAGCTAGTCAGCAGCAACCAGCCAGTAGCAGCTAGTCAGCAGCAGCCAGCTAGTAGCAGCTAGTCAGCAGCAACCAGCTAGTAGCTGCTAATCAGCAGCAACCAGCCAGTAGCAGCTAGTCAGCAGCAACCAGCCAGTAGCAGCTAGTCAGCAGCAACCAGCCAGTAGCAGGTAGTCAGCAGCAACCAGCTAGTAGCAGGTAGTCAGCAGCAACCAGCCAGTAGCAGCTAGTCAGCAGCAACCAGCCAGTAGCAGCTAGTCAGCAGCAACCAGCTAGTCAGCAGCAACCAGCTAGTAGCAGCTAATCAGCAGCAACCAGCTATTAGCAAGTTAGCAACCTATAGTCAGCAGCAACCAGGAGCAGCGCCAGCGTTCTCATGGTCTGTAAGATGCACCACAACTATAAATTGGCTGCTCTGTGGCGACCAGACATGGGGGCGCCAGAGAGAGAGAGAGAGAGAGAGAGAAAGAAAGAAAAAAAAAAGGCCAGTGTTTATGTAGGTTTCAAAGAAATTCTCAACATATGGCTGAAATTTCTTTTCTTTCGTTGTTGATTATATTTGATTTATTTCACTTTTTATGAATACTCGTTTGAAAGTTAATGAATTATTGACTATGACCCGTTTTATAAATACATATATTATGTATTCATTTTAAGGAACAATATGAAAGTGCCTATATTGAGTCAAATGTAGTACGTACAGTAGGTACGTATTGGGGGGACAGACAGACAGACTACAGGGAACTACTACTTGTAAAAATAATGTGGCCGAAGTAAAGGCAACGCTATGGGGAGTTTTCAAAGCTAAGCCGCCAGATGTCTCTCGCGCATCTCACATCCACTGCCCTTTGAGCGTGAATGATCTATCATTTACCGTAAACTCCCTGTACTTTTTCGGGACATATCAGAATTACCCTTCAATACAACAACTGAAACTGTTCTTATTAAAAAATGTAGTTTATCATTTTGTTTTTCAGCACTTGAAGAAAATATTGGCAAAACATAGAATACTTGAAAACTCAATTTCTTAAAATCGTCATTTCATGGAAACACTGCACGTTCAAGCTGAATGAAGCTTCAGGAAGTATGTACTTGTATGTAAGCTTTCGCCGAGTACCTGTTTTGGATGTGTCTGTCTCTTTTGCGACGAACATTTAACCAAGAAATAGTGTGGCGTTCAGCATCTCCGAAGAAACCATCCCGATGTCGGGATCTGATATCAGTCACTTCTTCTTATCCACGGCTGGGGGGAAGAGTCTTGTTTTGTTCTTGTTTTAGGGCTGCGAGGATCCCTTGGGGAACACTATGAGCCCTGGTGATGTCCTATGATGCTATTACAGGCGTGGTAGTTGACCTGTCTCCTCAGGAAGGCACAGGTGAGGCAGATAACGGCGGATGCATGCGTTCCTGCAGCCCGCTCTTTTTCAAGACAACAAGTAAACAAGACCCATGTATTGTCTTCGATAGAGGACTGTTCGTTGAGGTGCCAATTACTTAAATTACTTCTTGGTTAAATGTTCGTCGTAAGAGAGACATATAAACCCAAAACAGGTACTCAGTGAAAGCTTACATACAAGTACATACTTCCTGAAGCTTCATTCAGCTTGAACGTGCAGTGTTTCCATGAAATGACGATTTTAAGAAATTGAGTTTTCAAGTATTCTATGTTTTGCCAATATTTTCTTCAAGTGCTGAAAAACAAAATGATAAACTACATTTTTTATTAAGAACTGTTTCAGTTGTTGTATTGAAGGGTAATTCTGATATGTCCCGAAAAAGTACAGGAAATTTACGGTAAATGATAGATCATTCACGCTCAAAGGGCAGAGGATATGAGAGCACGAGAAACAGGCTTGAGCATGAGCTTATTAGAAAACTCCCCATTGCTGTCACCTCCAAATTTACTGACATTCCCACCAAGCAGATTATGATTGATGAGAGTTTTGTTGAGAGGTGGTGACTGTACTACATGCATGGCAGTAACGTAGATGTATTATTATTGTATTCGTAAATAGATGTTTTGTATATATTGTTTCGTATTTAGTATTAGGTACCGTAGATAACAGTGAAGTCGCCAGTTCTACGTTTCTTTGTTATTTACAGACGTGTGGTGGCGTTAATACTTACATTTCTACATCCATGATTTCAGGAAAGTTAGAAGGGGTTATCTGGAGAGTCTGTGTCATTTTGTGTCTTCATCTGTGTCATATTAGGGCTATAAATGAACAAATGACAAAAATAAAACCGAGTGGCGACCTCACTATACCTACTACAGTAAAGTCGCCAGCTAGTATTTTAACCCAACAGTTGAGTCGCCACTCTGGGGAATTCAGGTAAATTGGAGGTAAAGTAAAACAAGTCTCTATATATATTAGCTGCGGAAGATGCTTGGATATGTAAAAATTCCTCTGCCAACGTGAAAATAAATTTATTAAAGTTTGAAAGATCTGGCAAGTCTGCGTCCTGTCGCCCGAAAAGCTACTGTTTACTGTCTGTCATCGCGCGAAGAAAAACGTGAGAAGCAAATTGCGCAACAGTTATATTTGCAGATACAAAGCATAAAACAACGCTGAAACAGGGTAGATTACACAATCATGATATAAACTACTGTGTAACATCTTCAGTGGCACATAAAAATCAGTAGTGAGGCTATAATTCGTAATATTTGGCGCCTGGCGACTTCACTGCAGGTGGCGACTTCACTGTTATCTACGGTAGCAGTACTGAACGAATCTTCTAACTGTTTTGTTCAATAAGGCTCCTTTTCCTGAGAGAGAGAGAGAGAGAGAGAGAGAGAGAGAGAGTTGATTATAAGGAATGTGAACTACTTTTCTAAGTGGGGTTGTCTTGCCGCTTCTTTTCTATCTTACATAATCGCAATCTCTCAATACACACACACACACACACACACACACACACACACACACACACACACACACACACACACACACACACACACACACACACACACACACACACACACACACATATGTAAATGAAGGTGGAAAGGAGAAAAAAGAACGATGAATAAGTGGTGATAAGAAAAAGTATGTAATAACTGAGTGACGTCATACCCACGGCCGTACATTCCTGCATGCAGATGAGATGTACGTATACTATAAGCGATCAGATGAGATAGGGAATGGGGAGTAAGAGGGAACAAGAAGAAGCTTGAATAGAAGAGAAGGCAAAGATTTAAGAAGTGAAGATGGTAGGAAAAAGACAAGAAGTTTTGCATTTATTAGATTACCGAATTTGCCCAGGGCGGCATCGTCGAAGGGGCGGCATGGAGTGCCCGAATAAAGATTGTATTAAATAATATTAATAATAATAATAATAATAACAATAATAGTATTATATAATAATGATAATATTAAATAATAATAGTAAATAATAGTTTTAGCAGTATATGTCAGAGATAAATTCATGGTGGTGGACTGTGTATAATTATAAAGATACTTGTAACTAATGGCGGCAAGTGGAGCGCATCGCCAATCAGCTGATTGTGCGCAGAGCTTTGTAGCAGCGTGTTCGGCTTCCTGCAGTCGCTTCCATTATTCCATAGATTTAGTCTATAGTCAACCCATTTTATCTTGGCCCCTCGGGTGGGCCAGGTCAAGTTTAGTCCTAATCTTAATTGACACCTGACACCGTTGGGGGATGTGCGGCGCCAAAACAAATGGATATGGAAAAGTATAAGCAATCAGGTGCCCAGTTTATGAAAATATTAGAATAAGAGGAGGAGAATCGCGGAAGAGATAAAGGTATGCAGGATCTATGTCATCTCTCAGTATGTTTGATATGTGATTCGTGTAGTAAAATATGCTAGTATAATGCAACCATCGCAATGGTTTGTTAGCCTGTGTTGCTATGCTAATTACACATAGGGCGAAATTAGTCCGATTAGCAACTAGCATTGCATAATTCAAACAGTAATATCATGCATCATTGCAATTTGCAAGTGTGTGTAGCCTGCAACAAAACCATTACAACTTAACTAACCCATTACTGATTTGGTAGGTGACATCATTATGATTTCCTGTGCTTGTATTGACTATCCTTTGTTCTGAACCCAGTAAGGAAAATTTCCAATGTTGTAGGCAACTTAAAGTAATCGTCCAGACCCAAAATTTTTTTGCCGAATTATGTTGAATGCACATTCAAAACACCTAATCCACCAAAAATAATTGATTTCCAGGCCTTATTTCCGTAAAAACACGACTTTTGTAAAAAGCGCGCGAAAAAAAAAATCTTCCCTCCAACAGGGCTACGACTGTTATTGATGACGTCAGAACAGGGACGCCCGCAGACACTCTGTCTGACACCTGCCGGCAAATGTTATGATGAGCGATTGTACTTCGGTGTCAGACAGTGAATCTGTCGCTGTGACAGATCTAGAGAACGATGCTCAATCTGACACCGAAAGAAATGACGCTGGTCGCGTATACTATGAGGAAAACGAACCTCAGATTGTCATGGAATCCTATGTTTGAGCCCGAGTACGAGGTGGATGAACAGGTGTTAGCAGAGCCTGAGGTTCAGCAGGAGGACCTGGCACTTCTCCAAAACATGGATTGGTAAATAAGGTTAAACTATGTGTGTGTGGGAATCACAATGAAGGTACTTTCGAGAAAATCCTATGGTTAGTTTTGGAGCTACAGTCAAACGTCATTACTCGGAAACCACATACTAGCATTAACTACAGCATAGAGTTGGAAAATATGCGGGCGGGAAGGCAGAAAGTGTGACAGCCACACCACCACAGGGTCTCTCACCACAGGGCACGCCCACTCCACAACTGGTTTACTTGGTCTTGTTAAGAGGCAAAGCCCCACAGTCGTGGTGGTCCACCGCTGCTGCCAGTCCTGGCGTCCCTGTCTAACAGGGCCACCTGGTCTGGTATAGTGTTGGACTGAGTCACTGTCTTACGGGGGGGCGCCGTTTCTCAACACAACTGCTCGCCCCAACACACTATAGGCGTGTATCACCCTACACACGCCACTCCTTTCCGTGTGCAAACTTTTCTCGAAAGGCACAGCTGTCTTGCTGCACCCATAAAGGATGCATGCATGTGGCATATAGCAAAAAGAATCTATCAGAAACACCCAAATATCTTCAAGTACTATATTTATCGCTGTGTTTACGTGCCTCTCTGATCAGCGCGGGAAGATGAGCCTCCCTGATGGTACGTCACCGAGCCTGAGCCTGAGCGTCTGCAAACCTTGAGAGCGTTTTGAAAACTCGGGGAATTTGCAGATTTTTATTGCGGATTATTTAAAAACGGCTGACTGGATACAAAAGGTGACGACGTGTTGTTGATATACTCGTTAATGGCTATGATTTGATTGCATTAAATCAGGAATGATGAAATGGTCTGGACGATTACTTTAAGACTTCTAAATCAGGTGCGCACTCAGGATTTTTTTCGGGGTGGGGGAGGGGGATATTTCTGTTTTCGCCAACAGTATAGTAAACTCGCCAGATTTCTCGCTAGCAAATGGATGGTAAATTAGCGCGCCATCAGCTGATTCCCTTTTTAGGTCTAATTTCATATTTCTGCTACTGAAACAATAATTTTGGTAGTTTTAGATGCTTATCCAAGGCATTACGTGAATCATAAATGCGACCAAATGAAAATAGGTGTTCACATGCAGGTGACGCGGTCACATCGCTAGAGCTTTTGATATTTTTTTTGGATCATGTGATTCGCCACCCAAATTTTACCATCTGAAGATCCGCCACCCAAGTCTTGCCAACCTTTCATCCACTTATTGACATGTGACACAATACTCCATATTGACCAATACTATCAGGACCTAACTGCCCCCCCCCCCCACTAGTTCATCTAACCTAACCTGGACATTGGTTATGTAACCTAACCTAACTGGGTTATTAAACCACTCACCCACATAAAGATCGGGCACCCCAAGTATAGTTGCGGTGGTGATCCATTTTTTGTACTGACTGTTAGTATATTCTGATTTCTTACAAGGAGGAAAATTTCGGGATGGGGCATGGCAATGGGGACTATGGGTGCCCCACCTGGGTGTTCTCCTGGTCTGTATTATCCTAATATTTTGTATCATTTGTAATATGTTGAGTCTTGTGGGATATTATGCCTTCAATTAGCTAAATATGCTGAATGGTTTCCTTCCTATTCTGAGAGTTAAGATATTGTGCAATCGTGTGATGTTATTGTGCAACAAATATATTCAGTCAGTCTAACATAATTATTTCATTGTAAATTCAGGGGCACTTCTGAAATATTTTTGAACACCCTCGATCTGGCATTAGCCAGGATGAGGAGCCTTCTACAATTGCCTTTTCTTACAAGTGTTGTAATTCCTATCTAGTAATTTGCTTCTCTATTTCATTTGTATAAATTACAATTTTTTCTATTTGCTTGTTTTTGTTTTTATGCTTGTATATAACTTTAGTTACATTTCATTATGTTGGTATTTATGTTGTATATTTATGGTTATATATATATATATATATAATATATATATATATATATATATATATATATATATATATATATATATATATATATATATATTATATCATTTATTATTGCTGCATTATTTGAAATGGTACATATTTCATTTTTGGGTTTCTTATATCTGATAAAAAAATGTGTTGAATTTTTACGCTCTTTTTTTGTAACAGCGGAAGGGGGGGCGGGCGCCGAAGTTAGGGTTCGCCCAGGGCGCCACACAAGCCAGGACCGCCACTGAGAGAGAGAGAGAGAGAGAGAGAGAGAGAGAGAGAGAGAGAGAGGAGAGAGAGAGAGAGAGATGAACACCCCGCCGTAATCAGTGTATCAACATTCATGTCATGCTCTTACTGCTCCTTTGTTAACTCATCATTCTCATAAGTCTCCCTTGTTGCCGCTCACTTTATGTTAAAAAATCACTTAGCTATTCTTAAAATCAACCGTCTTCATATCCGTTCATTCGTCCCATAGTTATATTATTATTATTAGTAGTAGTAGTAGGTAGTATACTAGTACTTTTATTTATTTTTATTACTATTAGACTACTATCACTATTATTATTATAATTATTATTATTATTATTATTATTATAATACTCTTATGCTTTGCCTACTCAACCCTTCGAGCTTCATCATCCACCGTTCGACTCACACAAGGGAAGTCCGTAGTGTAGGGGTTAGCACGCTTGGCTCACAACCGAGAAGTCCCGGGTTCGATCCCCGGGCGGAGTGAAGACAGACGGGCGGTCTTCTTAAAACCCGAGCCCCTGTCCACCCAGCAGTGAATGGGTACCGGGTGTTAGCCGGGGGTTTGTGACCCGCCTCCCAGGGTGGTGGCTTCCCCCAACACTAAGCAAGGATAAATGATAAAATAAATGTTCAGATGGAGACGGGGCCATACGAGCGTTGCTCAGGCCAATACAACTACCATAGAAAACACTTTAGTCGCCAGCTGCAATAATGTCGCCAGCCGCCAAATATTACGAATTTTAGCATCACTACTGATTTTTATGTGCCACTGAAGATGATACACAGTAGTTTATATCATGACTGTATAATCTACCCTGTTTCAATGTTGTTTTGTGCTTTGTATCTGCAATTATATACGGTTTCAAATTTCGCAACTCGGTTTTTTTTCGCGCGACGACGAAGGCGGCAGACACTCATAACATAAAGACTAGATGGTCGCCACTCTGTTGATATTTTTGTAATTTGTTCATTTATAGCCATAATATGACACAGACGAAGACAAAATGACACAGACTCTCCAGATAGCCCCTTCTGACTTTCCTGAAATCATGGATGTAGAAATGTAAGTATTAACGTCACCAGACGTCTGTAAATAGAAAAAAACTGTGTCCTGGCGACTTTAGTGTTATCTACGGTAGGTGAATACATCTAGGTGAATACACTCACTGAGCCGCGTCTTTACTCTCCCTTACAGGCGGATGCTGTGGCGCCACGTCGAAGAAGACCATCGTGGGCGGCTGGGCGTGGGCGTGGTGGTTTGTCACGGACGTTCAGAGGCTGTCCCTGGAGGTAATTTATTCTCTCTCTCTCTCTCTCTCTCTCTCTCTCTCTCTCTCTCTCTCTCTCTCTCTCTCTCTCTCTCTCTCTCTCTCTCTCTCTCTCTCTCTCTCTCTCTCTCCCTCTCTCCCTCTCCCTCTCCCTCTCCCCCTCCCCCTCTCCCTCTCTCTCTCTCTCTCTCTCTCTCTCTCTCTCTCTCTCTCTCTCTCTCTCTCTCTCTCTCTCTCTCTCTCTCTCTCTCTCTCTCTCTCTCTCTCTCTCTCTCTCTCTCCGTTCGAGTCCCCACGCTAAACAAAGGAAGTCACCCACCCTCCTAAGTCCTCTGCAGGAACAGTGTAGCCTAGTCGTACAGGCCGAGTAGCCGAGGCAGGGGCGTGACAGGAGGCCACAGCGAGGGATCCTGCTGCCTCCCCGCCTAGCCGCCTCCCGCCCCTCTCACGACCACGTGCTAGCCTGACGTGCCGTGGTTAAGCCCATTATGTTCTGCTTTACTTTAATCCGATGATGATATATGATGCAACAGTATAGAACAGTGTCTTTCATCCTCTAAAGAAAATAATGATAAATTCTTTTATGTGGTGCTTTCCGAAAATGCACCGTAATATCAAAATATATTGTAAAATACTCTACTACATTGCAATTTGACCACAGACTCCATTCTCACAAATATTTGCACGGCTGAAAATAATATTTGCTTTCTTGAGCAAATAATGTTTTTTCTCTTAGCGCTGAGAGAGAGAGAGAGAGAGAGAGGAGAGAGATTAGAATGTCAGGAAATCAAATTTGCTCAATAGCTCGAGATGCACAGGTAAATCATTTTGAGTATATTATTGAGAGCCCTAGTAAAGTAGAGGCAGTATGCAAACACAATGCATGTTGATGTACTATCAAGTTTTCATGAAAAAGATAAATGATATGGGTTTTACAGAAGTTGCATGCGTAGTAAGCTATCTCTGTATAGTATATCACACCCCTAGCATCTTATCATCTCATTTTAAGCTGATTCTGAAATATGCAGAAATGAAGCAATGACTGATGAGCAGTATCCTCTTCATGCAGTGTTGCTCTCTCTCTTTTTTGTCATCGTTACTATCAGTGGCGGCTCGTGATAAAATAGAATGGAGGGACTGCAAGCTTAACACAACAGTATAAGGATACACACATTTTTTTTTAAATATGACTGCCTAGGTATAGTTATAGGGTATATAGGGGTTCACGCTAGAGGCAACAGGCCGCCTCCTCCTATATAACCTCCTTGGTCCACACGCAATGTAAACACCGGAAGACTGGGCAGCTGATCGAGCTGGCCTTGACTGCAGCCCATTGTGTTCACAAGTGGCGCGGCGGCGGCGCAGACATGAATCGTACAGTAAATATGAAAGTAACTTAAATTTTGGTCTGGTTTTAATGAAAATTCACTTAGTAACGTATTGAAAATAATTAAATAACATATAATTACTTTTTATTATGATATATGTGTTAGTAGTGTATCAATTCTGCTGTGTCTCTAAAGGAATCATACACCTGGCAGTGAGTGTCTGGGGGTGCTGCAGCTCTGCAGCCCTATGCCACGAGCCGCCACTGGTTACTATGTCTTTAATTCATCCCTAGTTATATTGGTTTAGGGCACTACTGTTATCACCCACAACACTATTGTTTTCTGATTAGTTTAGTTGTCTTTAATGAACTTGGCCCTCGTTTTTGGCGGAATGAAATATCTTTTTTATATTACGTCAACTTCCCAACCTGTCTGCCATCCTGATCCCATCCTCCCCTTGGCATCATGCAAGTGGTGGAGGATGAGTCTCCAAATCTGAATACCATTAATATATTTGCCAATCCTTCCCTAAAGTACCTTATGAATGGTTGAATTCCTTTATTTTTGTTACACTATCTTGCTTCACGCTACTTCAAGAATCAAGGAGAAAAGAAATATGCTGCCCACATAAGATAGCATGTTGTATCAATTAAACCATGATTTCACATTGATTTATGAGATCAGTTCCATTTTGGTTCATTTAATCCAGAAAAGCCCTGATTCACAGTGACCCCATGTTTGGCGACAGAGACACACCCATGACTGGTGATAGTACTATATGTGCATGGGTTTCTATCTGTCTTTCCGTGTTGCAGGTGATCACACTGAATCCTGTGTGTGAGAATGTGGAGACGTCGCTGGGTGTGCAGGTGACGGTGACGGGCGTGGCGCAGGTCAAGGTGATGAAGGAGGACAAGGTGCTCAAGATTGCCTCCGAGCAGTTCCTGGGCATGAGTCCCGACGATATCAAGAGCACCATCCTTATGACGCTGGAAGGCCATCTCAGGGCCATCTTGGGTCAGCAAAACTTGTAATCTTGTTCACATTACTCTTTGTTTTCATGCTACTCTGCTACTAGTATTTATTATTATTATTATTATTATTTTTTACATCGCAAAGGACTGGCCAAGGGCAAAAACACTGGAAGTAAAAAAAAGCCTGCTAGTTGTCAGTCCCCATAAAGAAGACAGTAAGAGAATAAAGAAAGGGGGGTGGGCCAATTTAGTTCGGGAGGTGTCTTGTCACTCCTCTCATGAAAATATTTAAGTCGTAGGAAGATAAAAAAAAATAGAAACAGGAAGAGACTTCAAGAGTGTACCAGTGAAAGGGATGAAAGAGAGAAGATACTGGTTAACTTGCATTAGTAAGATGGACAGAATAGGGTTGAGAATGAGTAGAAAGTCTTGTGCAGCGAGGCCGCGGGAGGGGGGGAGGCATGCAATTAGCAAGTCCAGAAGAACAGTGAGCATGAAAATAACGATAGAAGATAGCAAGATAAGCAACATTGCGGTGGTGATTTAAAGATTGATCAAATAAAGATTTAAAGATCCTCCTCTGAGAGTCAGTCAGAGGAGAAGAGTTAATGAGACGGAAAGCTTTTGACTCCACTCTGTTTAGAAGAGCTGTATGAGTGGATGCCCTCTAAACATGAGAGGCTTACTCCTTACATGGGCAGATAAGGCCCCTGTACAGAGTTAGCTGTTGGGAGGGAGAAAGAAATGGACACAGATGCCACAGGACACCTAACTTAGAAGCTGATTTAGCAAGAGATGAGATGTGAAATGTTCAGTATCAGATTATGAATTGGATCGTATCTAGTAATCATGGTGTTAAGAATGTATGTTCATCTCTGATAAGTCCTACCAACATGGAACAAGTTTATATAACTATGCACACTCAGAAGCAACTTCAAGGAGTCATTGGAGGTTCTCTGCATGTCATGATGGTGTTGCAGCAATGATAGTTGAAGTACCCAGCCTTATGACATGAGATCATGGCATGCTTCAGATTGCTACCAGAACATACATAGGTCAAGAAATACTTTAAGGGGGTGTTCGGCTGAAAAATATGCTTTATTATGAAAAATTGTCAAAATGAGATAAATGTCTGGAATATGATTGTGATGTGTGATGGTAGCACATTCTCACCAAGCGTTGTATGTGTATTTGCTTTTTAAATGTATCTTTTTATTTATAAAATATAATAAAAAATATTGCGCCCGCCGGTACATCCGATCAGCAGACGATGCAACGACGTTGCAATCATCAAATTTGTATACATGTAACAATAGCTATAACTTATTTGAATATTTTAGGCAAGTCATCCACCAGGGTGTCCCTGAACTTGATGGGGTATGCAAGGGTAGGGACAGGGGGACAGTGGCAGGCTCAGAGAGAAGGCACGACAATGGGCATTTGAATCTTGTCCTTCACCTCACACTTCACTGAATATCAATCATACTTTGTCGTTACAAAGCTGACACATTATTATGACATTGCTGTTCAACACAACATCAGCGAAACTGAGGACAGCATAAGGGAAGGAATATAATATTGGTTTCAAAGAATGTTACCTGGGACCTCTGCTTGGCTTTCAGGTGACAAAAATCACTGAAATACCTTCAGCAACATAATACAAAATGAGAAGCTTTGGAAGAGAATTACGAAGAAGAGGAGAGCGGAGGTGGGCGAGGACTATGCTGTCGTGTGGATTTAAAATGTTTAAATGACCATGCATGCGCATGCCCATTTAAATCCCGTTTTCTCAAAAAAAAAAAAAGATCTCACATTTAGTAGAGTATCTGTTATTTATATCGCAGCTTAATGATTTTTTTATCTGTATGTTTTAAAGACTACCAACAATTTTACTATTTGCATAAAACAGAATATAGATAATACTTTTTTGTTGGCTTTCTACTTTTTTTTTCTAAAAAAATATACAGTTTTTGAATTAGTACTTAATAAGAGGTGGTACAGGGGAGGCGGTGGCCAAGCGGTTAGCGTCTTGGAAAGTTTGAATCCCGCTGGGGGCAACTCTTTCGGCAATCTTTAATACGGTGGTCGGATGATTAGAACTTGGTACTGGTGAGCACAAGGTCCCGAGTTCAAGTTCCACCAGGAGCAGCCGTTTCTTCCATCGTTGAGTGGCCGAAAATACCCACATGCTACCTATCAACCTCACCTTCGACTGCGAGTGCGGCGGAGGGCACCTGGGGGCAGCATGAGCCTCAAATCATCACAGGTGTCACTTTAAAATTTCATCCTACGCCTCCACGGGCGAGGGCCAACCATCACAGCCACCCAGAATATGCCAGGCCAAGCACCTCAGCCCACAAGGAAGGAAGATAAATAGCCTAAGGAAGGAAGATACGAGCCTACATGCACCATAGACTCCAACGTAAAAAAGAAAAAAAAAGAAACTCACTCATCACTCACATCTTTTCAGAGAAGGTGTAAAAAAAATATAATACAGTCAACCCTCAGCTATCGCGCATTTAACTATACTGTTTCACAGTTATTGCGGGAACCTCAAAATCTGCAAATCTCAGCAATAACGCATTTGATCATTGCTATCGTGCACTAAAGGTAAGAGAAAGCACTAAAATTTGACTATCCCGGGCTGTATGTCGTCATGCACATGTCATGCATTACACGTTCCTGCTAGTGGTTTAGTGGTAGAAGGTGTGTATGTGGGTTAAAATAGTGAATATTTGCGTCAATAATGCTTCCGTCACTCACTGCCCCGCCAGTAACCTCATCATAACATCTTGAATTCACCCTTATTTAAGGTGACACACGGTGCTACATTGATTTAGATAATGACACATGTATATAACAGCTCACCATAATCACTAAGTTGTATAATACCGAGTAATAAGACGTTTAACCCTGCCAAACCTAATGTGTATGTTGGCGTGGGAGCGGGCGGCGGCCAGCCGCCAGCCTGCCCCGCCGTCATCCGCCTCACCTGTGCCTATCTGAAGAAGACAGGTCAGCTCCCACGCCTGTGATAGCACCATAGGATATCACCAGTGATCATAGGATTCCTCAAAGGGTCTTCGCTCCCCTACTAAATATTACCAAGGAGATCTCCGCTGGCGGAGTAGCGGGCGGCGGTAAGCCTGCCCCGCCACTGTCTCACAATACCCCATTAACTGCTTTACCTGTGCCTTCCTGAAGAAGACCGGTCAGCTCCCAAGCCTGTGATAGCACCATAGAATATCACCAGGGATCATAGGATTCCTCAAGGGGTCCTCGCACCCCTACTAAATACTACCAAGATCTCCCTTGGTGTTGATAATGATATCCACCTCTGCTTCATTATGCTACTGCTGCTGCCGCGGCTGCGCTGCCAGACGTGGATGAGACCCCTTGCTTGTATTTCATCTCTTTACTCATATATATGAATAATAGCCATTCAATTGCGATTATGTCTACATTCACCTAGAAAAATGATATTTCATAGCATACCAAGCAGTAATAAGTGAGCCTGGAAACTTACTACCTCTCCTAATACCAGTCTCGAGCATTCGTAGGCCAGCGTGCAGGTTTACCACCAAATCTACCACCTATCTGTGCTGTGGATTCGAGTTACCACCTATGTAGGAGTTACCACCTCCAAGCAGGTGGTAAGTGCTTCCTGGGTCCCCCCCGCCCTGATCCACTTTTTTTCCACTCGGTGGTAAAGGTTCGCATTTTATCCACACGCCGTATAAGTCGACCCCCTAGTTTTGGAGAAATTTTTTCGGGCTCAAAGAGTCGACTTTTACGCCGCCATTTACGGTACATGCATCCTTTATGGGTGCAGCAAGAATGCTGTGCCTTTCCAGAGAGCTTAGCACCTGTTTCCGACCGATACGGCCATGATAAATGTGTGGAGAATGTTGTGCCCCGGGAAGAGGCAAGCTGTGTGATTCAGTTTGTCGGCCTCCCGGGACGTCATCAGCAAGTTCTGTGCAGCGGCTGGAACGGGGCTGATCTTTTTGCCGCGCTTTTTACAAAAGTAGTGTTTTTACGGAAATAAGGTGTGGAAATGAATTTTTTTTGTGGGTTCGGTGTTTTGAATGAACATTCAACATACTTATGCAAAGAAAAAATGTGTTGGGACAATTACTTTAAGTAGGAATTGTAAAGCAAAAAGTAGCAAAAACACAAAAAATTGGTACTCAAGTTTGGCACCCAGACACCAACCAGAATTATTCTCATAGGTTCTTCAGTATGGCTATTGCTGTTTTTAATTTAGTACGCACTCTGGTAGCACCAATTACGAGCGATAGCTTAGGGTTGGCTGTATATACAAATTGTGCGAATGTTATTCTTTCGTTAGAAAAAAATGGCAAGCTACTTTTAAAAATATGTTCTTAATATGAATTTATACATTTTTTGGTGGAATTTTCTTTACTGATGTGATCCAAGAGATTTATGTAATATCTTCAGGAATCACATTTCAACAGCAAGGGTCACTGCACATAAGAGTACCCAAGCCATGGAAATAGTTCTGATGTCACCATTGAGAGCAAGTCTCTGGATGCCCTTGAGTCAATGTTTGATGATAACCATAATGTGTCTTTACCTTAGTGCTGCAACTTAATATTTGCATAGTAGTAAAGGAATAGTTTATTGATAAAGATAGACAACCACGTCTGGTTTCACTACTGGTGTACTGGGAGTATTAGTGGCAGGTGATATAATGCTACATTCGACCTTGAGTCTTAATAATTTGTTCTTTATTAAGAAGATACCAGAGCAACTACATAGATCTGGCAGATTGTTGCATGATGAAGGACAAAGATTAAGCTGTGTCACTTCCTTATTCTATCAACGTAGCTTTTTTTCATGGAAGCAATGAAATGCAATGGCCTTTGAATCTGCCTGGGTGCTGGACCTGGTGCCTGGGTTAAGTAATGTTCAAGTAAGTAATGTGGGTGGGTGCCTGGGTTTGAGTAATGTGAGAACACAAGACAACATCCATCACTGCAATAACTGAAAACTCACTCACTGGCTCACAAGACTGAATGCAGTTCTTTTGTGAAACATAAGACAGAACCAAAACAGATGCTTGTATAATCTGAATTGTATTTGGAGATTGATTGGAGGCCTGTTATTCGTATAATCTATGAACTTCAACTGAAGCTCAATGAATGCATAACACACCCAGGGCGACAGACCTGCTCTGGTCTTGCCTGATGGTTGTTTCAATATGGGACATTGTAAAACTCATGACTGGCGGTTGTTATCTTAGGTTGCTCAGAATGGGAAGGGTTCCTCAGATAAGAGATGAGCATGGGAAAGTATTATTTCATAAGAACATAAGAAAATAAGGAAGCTACAAGAGGCCGTGAGACCTACACGAGGTAGTTCCTGTTACTTAACTCTACCTATATCCACCTCTCTTCCCATCTATGAATTTATCCAGACTCCTTTTAAAAACCCCAATAGACTGCATTTCTCCTTCTTTCCCCAGTGTAGGCCCTTCATTGATAATGATCATGACTGAAAGTATCACTTTCCTTATCCTCTATAGCTACCTTGACGGTTGAGGAGGTATACCAGGACCGTGACCAGTTTGCCCAGCTGGTGAGGGAGGTAGCAGGCATGGATGTGGGCAGGATGGGCATTGAGATTCTGTCCTTCACTATCAAGGTGAGATGGAGAAGGTGGTGTGGAAGCAATGGTGAGCCAGCAGCTGCTTTTGTATCACTTACTGCACACATAATAATCTAATAACCACTAATATGAAACCCAAGGTAGATAAGTACTTCTTCAACACTCAGAATTTGTCTTGAGTAATTATATTAAATGTTATATGTTAAATGCATGCATTATAATTAGTATAATAGGATGAATACCAGTACAGTTGGGTAGATTAAAGCTAAGGACTGTAGCATTACATTGAAGTCAGTGACCATTTTGTTTAAAAGGGAATTACAAAATAATGAGCTCTGAATCTTTGACTGGAGAAAGCTAAGTTCTAAAATGAAGTGGTGCGTTTCAGGATGTGTATGACCGTGTGGAATACCTCTCATCGCTCGGCAAGTCCCAGACTGCAGCCGTCAAGAGGGATGCTGACATTGGTGTGGCTCAGGCCAACAGGGATGCTGGTATTAGGGTACGTACACACACACATACACACACACCGTAGTGAGGGTACTCCGTAGTGTAGGGGTAGCACGCTCGGTTCACAACCGAGAGGTCCCGGGTTCGATCCCCGGGCGGAGTGGAAACAGATGGGCTGTTTCTTTAAAACCCGAGCCCCTGTCCACCCAGCAGTGAATGGGTACTGGGTGTTAGCCGGGGGTTTGTGACCCGCCTCCCGGGGTGCTGGCTTCGGCCAACACTAAGCACTAAGAATGAATGATAAAAATGTTGATATGGAGACGGGGCCATATGAGCGTTGCTCAGGGCCTTTAAAATACAACTAGATGAATACATGCACACATACACACATACACACACACTTAAGGAATATGACTGCCGTTTGCTTATTTGAGATTTACGAAGATTTACGTTTATTTACAAAGACATGATAAAAAAGCTGAATGTATCAATGATTTGGCCAAGGTTGGAATATGCAGCAGTGGTTTAGTCACCCCATAATAAGAAAGATATAAGAAAGATTGAAAGAATACAGAGAGCAGCAACATAGATGGTCCCAAGTATAAAAGAATAACGTATAAGAAAAGACTGTCAAGATTAAATTTTCCGACCCTGTAGAAAAGAAGGGAAAGAGGCAATCTGTTTAATGTGCACAGGGTGTCCAAGGGACTGGAGAATGTTGATAGAGAGGATATGTTTTTTAATGAGTGTCTCAGAGTTGTCTGTGACATGTTTCAGAGCAGCAGTAAACCTGTAAAGCAAGTAAATTAAAGAAAGAAGTCAGGTTAGGGACTTAAGTTAGGACTTCTACTAATACTGACCTGATTTATCTCTTGTTTCACTAGTTTTACAGCTGTACTGCTACCCTGAAATTACAGACAACATCGAGCCACTAGCTTTCCATGAGAACACTTACAAGCAATAAGTTATTCAACAAGTATATCAAAGAAAGGGTCAGGCACACAAGGCCAAACAAAAGATATTTTGCCGGAAAAGATGTTTTGCACAACACCAGACAAGGAATCTTAGTGTTGTGATAGGAAGTCGGGGATGTTATTGACTGTAGTGGGCCTGAAATAATAGTATTCATGAGCTCAAAATAGATCAACCAAATGAGATGTGGAGACAGGACGAGTTTATATAACTCATTTCCTGTTACGTATAACACAACAAAGTAAATACAACCAGGTAAACACACACACACACACACACTTTTCATACTTTAAAAAAATATATACTGCTTGACAATGAATAATGATAAACAACAATACTTAAATAATTATATGATCAAGGATGCGGGATATCTGTGTGTACTGGTGACATGTCCATTAGGGTAGAGCGAAAAACACTTTTTTTTATAAATGACTCGGAATAGTTGGGAAATTGTGTCAATGTAACCCAAATAAAAGTTAAAAAATGTAACGTGTCAAATCTAATATCTTCAGGTGCCCCAAGTGCTGATAAAATCGAAAATATGTAAAAAAAAATAATATTTTCTTAAAAAATTGTTAAAATGTTCAAGTTACTTTTATTAGATCGGAATACCAAAAATTTCTGTAGAATGACCATATCATGTGCACAAAAAAGTATGAAACCAATCTATTAATATTTAGAGGTTCCCCAAACACAATGAATTATAGCGGTGTGAAGGCAGAAATGCAGCTCTGACGTTGTTCTGCTGGAAGTGTGTGGGTTGATGTCTTCTTTATATTTTGAAGTGTATGGGGCACTCCAATCTGTCTTAGTATAGTGTTGGAATAATTAAATTCGAATCAAACAAAAATAATCAATGTATTAAAAAAAACTCCTTTTTTCGAATATATCTAGATCTTCCACCCCTCTGGGGCACCTCAAAAAATCTGCGTAGAAAGTTTGTTCAAAATTTATATTTAAAAGTAAGTGTTCGTGAACACTTTTCATGCTATTCAAACAAAATATTCAAGAAAAAAAAAATGTGATATGTTTTGATGCTTTTTTTTTTTTTGTCATAAAAACAAATCTTTGACATCTTTGGGGCACCTTAAATTTTTTTCGCAGATACTTCAATTTTTTTTTACGTGAATGTAACTCCATTTCGCACAATTCCCCCACTATTCCAAACGAATCACAGAAAAAGTTGCAAAAACGGTCATTTTCGCTCCACCCTAATGTCCTTCTCCATGGTTTGCAGGAAGCGGAGAATGAAAAGACGGCAATGGATGTCAAGTACACCACAGACACCAAGATTGAGGACAACGCCAGGATGTACAAGCTGCAGAAAGCCCAGTTTGACCGTGAAATCAACACAGCTGTGAGTCATATTTCCTTGCCTTTTTACTACCAGTGAACAAATTAAAAGAAGCATTAGGTACGAAAATTAGTATATGTTGTCCCCTTCAAGGAGAGGCAAGAATACTGTATGGTACATTTCTGTGGAAGTCCGACAAAGGTTAGAATACATTAGTTTTTTTCAGAATATAAGTGGAATTATTTTTAACCAGGTCTGTTTAGATTAGTGTTTCATTCATTTTTCACTTTAGAATCTCTCTTGTTAAGTAGGCAAAAGAGAGAGAGAAGTAAGCATCATTATATTATTCTATAGCATAAATAACATACATATCCTGTGGGTTGATATGCTTCATAAACCAGCTCAGAAGCATCATCAAATTGATAAGGCATTGAGTAGTTAATGAGAACAGTAACAGTGGTCAGTTTCCCTGTGATTTGTAAAGTAACTGTATCGTGGAAGTTCCTCACATTGACACTCCAAACACTCAGTAGAAGGTAATTACCACACATTTCATTGCATGGTATGATGCTTGATGACAAATTTTTGAGATTTTGAATCATGGACTAAATATTTGGCCATTTCTTTCCAGAAAGCAGAGGCTCAGCTGGCTTATGAGTTGCAGGCAGCAAAGACCCGACAGAAAATTAGGAATGAGGAGATTGCCATTGAGGTGGTGGAGCGGAGGAAGCAGATTGAGGTGGGTGATTGTAGCATAATGATTCATTGCAGATTAGTTGCTGTCTTCAATGTTCTAATCCATTGTTATATTTGTGGCAGAGAAATGAATTAGAACAGAAGCAGCAGCAGAAACAATAGAAGTAACAATTAGCAATGTCATTACCGTTGTAGTGGCCTCAATATTTGTCCAGTATATACAATAAGATTTTGCCTCAGAATGTTATGAAGGCATGTAAATCTCTGATCACTCAGGTTTTTTAAATTACCCAAACTCCATGAAAGGTCACTGCAGTATCCTTCAGCATGTAGGGATACTACTTTCTTCTGGACACCCAAAAAACAGGATGCTCATTTTTGCCAAATAATTGAAGAAAAGTGCAGTGAGAAGTGCGTAGCAGCGCCGTGCAATATTAGACTCGCTAAATCACCTAACCTAAGTCTATCCTAAATCAAACCTATAATCATCATACTGGTTGGTGTGATTGGACGCCATACATCCTTTCCTATCTGCCTCCTTTACTAGTGTGCACGTCTCCCATACCTTCAAAAACTGTATACATATTATGGTATATTATTTTCTTTTATCTAATTGTGCATTATTTACATGCTTACTATTATGTTATATTAGTGTTTAGTAGAGATTATTAAGCAAAAAGTGGAAAAATGCTAGAAAAAAGTACTCAGGTACGGCACCCTGACACCAATTAGTATTATTCTCATAGGTTCTTCAGTGCGGCTATTGCATTTTTCGGCTATCACACGCTCTGGCGGCACAAATTAGGCGCAATAGCTGAGGGTTGGGTGTATATAGATATATGTATGTACAGTAAAAGCCTTATAACTCGGCACGATAGGGGCTCTGGCCCTTGCCGAGTTATTCAATGTGCCAAGTTATGCAATGTCCTCTGATATGGGGGGGGGGGGGGGGGGGGGGGGGGGGGGGGGGGGGGGGACCATAAAAACTACACTTACCAGTGAACGGGTAGCAGCAGGCATATACTCGTAATCCAAGGAGAGGGGAGCCTTGTTGTAACATGTAGAAGATGTTAGGGGGACTCAGTCACATTTTAACACTGGTATCACTTTAATCACTTTATAATCACAACTCTGTACTGTATTGTATACAGTACTGTACCTGTACAGCTTAATTTTACATCACTTGAGCACTTAATTACTGCAACACTATGCCTTGTCCATTAACTCTACCTTCGACTGCGAGTGCATGGGAGGACACAGGGGGCGCGGCATGAGCCTCTAATCACAGGCGTCACTATAAGAATCCTGCCTGCGCCACCACGGGCGAGGGCCAACCATCACAGCCCTCGAGTGAGCCTCCAGGGCCTACCATCCCACCCCTGGAGCTCACTGCCTACACGCGCTATAGGCATAGATGTGTGTGTGTGTGTGTGTGTAAAAAAAAAAAAAAAAAAAAAAAGTCTTTGCCTTGCTGAGTTATATCAAATTCCGAGTTATACGGTGCCGAGTTATAAGGCTTTTACTGTATGTATTTATTAATTTATCCATCTATTTATATAGTATTTGTATTCAGAATATGAAAATGTTATGCTCTTTAATGGGAAACACCATCTAAAATTTGTTAAATATATAGAAGGATTTGCTTGTTTTAACAATAGGTCAATATTGTTTTTCATTTAAGAAAAAATTAATCTTGATTACATGAGAAGCCACTATATTGAAGTTAAATTTGGTCTACAGGTGGAAGAACAAGAGATCAAGCGTAAGGAGAAGGAGCTCATTGCCACCGTGCGCCTGCCAGCGGAGGCCGAGAGCTACAGGGTAGAGACCATCGCCCAGGGCAAGCGCACGCAGGTGAGACTGTGCATGGTGTTCCCCTATCCCACCCTCATGTCATTCCTTGGTTAGTAAGATATTGAAATCAGGTTCTCTGTTATCTCATTGTTGAAGAAAACGTTTTTTTCTTCATACTCTTCTCTGATAGCTAGCCATTTCCTATAAATGTGAGCTTATATCTGAGGAAAAAGGAGAATGCACAAATCCATTCCATTGAAATTTAGAATATTTTACATTGATTCCTGATTCGGAGTCCCCCTCATATATACATTGATATAAATAGAGAGTGATACTTGAGAGAGAAGGAGGACTCAAATGAACGCAGAGTAAATAACTGCAGTAGCAAATGGAGACTTTATTGTGTTCACCTCTTTAAGGGAATCCCAAGAGGCAGGTGTCAGAATAAAAAGAATAAATAATTATAATTTTCCTTCCTATTTTGCCCACAGACAGTGGAAGCAGCTCGGGCAGATGCAGAGAGGATTAAGAGAATTGGTGAGGCAGAAGCTTTCAGTGTAGAGGCTGTGGGCAAGTCTGAAGCAGAGAGTATGAAGTTGAAAGCACAGGCCTACAAGCAGTATGGTGAGGCAGCCATCATGTCCATGGTCCTGGACAGCTTGCCTCAGGTCAGTCTACAACCCTCACATTCGCCTTTCCAGACCATACTCCCGTACTTCACTTTTATCCCTTACTCTCTCACATTGAACATGTTCCTTCCTAATCCTATCGCTCTGCACTTGGTGCTTGTTTGCTGTGTTCATCATATTTCATGCTGTCATATGTTTCTTACATTTCTCTCTTTTTTCCTGCTTCTATCATTCCATATTCTCTCTCTCTCTCTCTCTCTCTCTCTCTCTCTCTCTCTCTCTCTCTCTCTCTCTCTCTCTCCTCTCTCTCTCTCTCTCTCTCTCTCTCTCTCTCTCTCTCTCTCTCTCTCTCTCTCTCTCTCTCTCTCTCTCTCTCTCTCTCTCTTCTCTCTCTCTCTCTCTCTCTCTCTCTCTCTCTCTCTCTCTCTCTCTCTCTCTCTCTCTCTCTCTCTCTCTCTCTCTCTCTCCTCTCTCTCTCTCCTCTCTCTCTCTTCTCTCTCTCCTCTCTCCTCTCTCTCTCCTCTCTCTCTCTCTCTCTCTCTCTCTCTCTCTCTCTCTCTCTCTCTCTCTCTCTCTCTCTCTCTCTCTCTCTCTCTCTCTCTCTCTCTCTCTCTCTCTCTCTCTCTCTCTTCTCTCTCTCTCTCTCTCTCTCTCCTTCTCTCTCTCTCTCTCTCTCTCTTCTCCTCTCTTCTCTCTCTCTCTCTCTCTCTCTCCTCTCTTCAAAACATCGTACCCTAACATTAATTTATAAAAACATCAATACATGCTGAAAACAATGGCAACTACCAGCTTCTATTCCTGGTGGGTGTATATTTTTAGTTTTCAATTATAGGATGCACAATAACAAGGGCAATTCCCCTTTTCAGTTCCTGGTGCACTAACTTCTCTAATGGGATATTAGCCTTGCAAAACCAGTTTACCACCTTGGGCTAACTTCTTTTAGACAAAATTTTGTTCCATATACACATTTTATTATAAGAAATTTCAATTTGTTCCTCATATAATCGAATTTGTGAGTTAAATGTAAGTTTGTGATGTAAAACAAATTTTTCTTTTGTTACTTATTGAGGCTATGTAGCATGTTTCTTATTATATCTAGTGATTCCTCTTTTTTAAAGGGGCATAAGACCTGGTAGAATTAAGAAGAAATTGAATTTAGGAGTGCTAATAATTCTATTTCTGTTTCAGAAAATTTTATTGAAAAAGTATCAGATATATTAGGTTTCTTCCTCAGTGTATCTTCTCGGCCACATTAACACATCCCTGCTTGCCGGCATTGTTGACTTCATATCCTTATTTTTTTGCTGATGCATCCAACTGTATTTTCATGAAGTATGATTCTCTCTATTACCACATTGATAATAGAGATACCTCCCACCCACTGCTTACCTGCCCACAATGATACACTGTTACACCTGTAGCCTTACTGACACATGTCTCAACACCTTGTGTGGTGCACAGATCGCAGCAGAGGTGGCTGCCCCGTTGGCTAAGACAGAGGAGATTGTGATGATGAGTGGTGGAGACACAATGACGAACGCCATCACAAAGATGTGTGGGGAGCTGCCACCTGCTGTCCATGCCCTCACAGGGGTGGATCTCACCAAGGTATGTTATGACTCCCATATTACATACTTCTATAGGTGATATAAAGGCTCAGTGGTTCATTGTCTAACTAAATGGAAACCACTGCTATCTTTAGCTGCGGGTTGGGAGGGGCTCATGAAATATTTTCAGTTTTGAAGGTGGCAATATTTTGTGTGTGTGCATTGTCCTTAGCCAATGTAGAATTTAGACATGAACATTTTAGATTTGTTTCAGGGAAAGTCCAGTCACAGGTTTATACTATACACTGATCTCTGTTACATGGATGGGCGAACTGACTGCTTGTCTGAGGCCTCCGGCGGCCATCTTTAAGGTCCATTAAGGCATTTTATTATGAGACAGTAATAAAAATTATGTATTACCGTAATCAGAAAAATAGATTACTTTATATCGTAATATATAATGTATTGTAATATAAGAAAGATTAACTATTTGTCTTAGATACAATTTTCAGTTATAGACGTAAAAATCTAGGTTTAGATATGGGACGAATGATGTCTAACTTATTTGCCTTATCTGCCCTTTAAGATTTTGTATTTCTATGAAGAGCTTCAACTCTTTCATGGGTAACTAAATATACTCAATTTCTGCTGTTAAAAAAGCTCAGAATATTCTCAACTTTTTTAACAGCAGAAACTGAGTATATTTAGATACCCATGAAATAGTATATATTAGAGATGT
Source organism: Chionoecetes opilio (assembly GCA_016584305.1). NCBI lineage: Eukaryota > Metazoa > Arthropoda > Malacostraca > Decapoda > Majidae > Chionoecetes > Chionoecetes opilio. The sequence continues at coordinate 188,368 of JACEEZ010013714.1, forward strand.
ATCGGATATTTGCATCCGCATAGATTTTAACATCTGCATCTGTCCTTGTGATAATTTAACATCCGCATCTGCATCTGGATCCACATCTGCACCACGGATCATTATTAAGCGAAATAAGTGGACTACAGTGAAAAGAAGTGAGACATGTAGTGTGAGGACAGCACCAGCGGGACACTTTCTGGGATGAGCGGGGCGACAGGCTGCCTGAGACCCCTGGCCAATCAGAGACAAGCTTACAAAAGCAGCTTAGCTTAATTTGAAAGCTAGAAATGGATAGAGTATAGTACACACAGTACAGTCTGTACTTATAGTGTAGGAAACGCAGTTACTGACGCCGCGAGACCGCGTGATTAACCCCGTTAATTATCAAACTTATTACCTTAAGGAACTCGTGACCCTCTCTGTGAATGATCAAAACCGCGAGAGTTAAATTAAGAACGCGAATGTTAAGGTTCGATAGTATTGTAATTATAGTATTATTGACATGTAGAATTGATAATATTCTATATAAAAAATGACATGGAGTACATTTGTAGGGACAAATCACAACAGGAATCCCATTACGATAGGATGTAAAGGTTTTCAAGACCTGGAGGAAGGGTTGCCGTTTCTTTCTTCTTCTTTTTTGTGACAATTCTCAAGACAGGTTGACTGTACACAGACACAGAATAGCTAACAAGCTTTTGATGGATTAGATGTTTAAATCTGATCTACATACATGTGTGTGGCGAGGTGAATGTAGTGGTGTTTGAGAGGCCTCGCTGTATATGTCAGGAAAGGTAAGAACACGGTGTTGACGTGACCTCGTATTTGCAGGTGCTAGGGAAGCTGCCCGGGGCCACAGTTACTCCCATCCCTGCCTCCCGAGTGGCTCCAACCGCTGTTTAAAACCTATCATCCCTTTAAAATAGTTACTGTTTAGTTATGTAAGGTAGATTTATAAGATGTGAGAGACTAATTTTTACAAAAGATTAAAAAAATTCACTCCATTTTCACTTTCCTTTTGCATCACATGAATATTATTATCAGCAAAATGTAATTGTTAAGCAGTCTTCATGTTGAAGCTACATTTAAGGTATCTGTGTGCACTATTCAGTAGGTTATATGTATCAATCAAGTGTCAGTTTGTAATGTCTAACATAAATAGAATCTCATTGTGAAGATAACATCAAGATTGTCCAAGTATTTTTATAATAACTTCAGATGTGCAAACAGATCATGTAAAAATGGTGAAAATGGAATGTTGTAGAGAAGCTCAGCTTTCACAAGTTGTGTTGACCTCTTGGGACTCAAAGCATTGTTGCGATTGTGTCTGGACTGAGGTAACTCAGTAGGCAGCACACCTACCAAACACAGCTAGTATTTGTTATAGAAAGTTTACATAACTAGGATACAAAAAAAAAAAAAATTAAATGTGCTTAATTTGTTCATTTCTAAAGACTTCTCATGTTTAACTTTGAATATTTATGTGTATAATTTCTTTGTTATATTTTGAACATCCCGTCACATCAACCAGAGCCGACTGTGATAGTGCCCAGGTAAACACAATGGCAACATGAGACAGATGAACACACCATAGATGACATACTCCAGTCAAACACTAGACTAAAGACACTAGGTTTCTAGGCCCATTTGAGGACTTCAATCACTCCTGTCACATTCACATGTGCTCTTGCTTATGGCAGTTATGGTGGCAGACTAGTGGTTGGCTTCCTGATCACTTTTAGCAGTCATGATTAGAAAACCAAACCATCCCATGCAGTGTGATTTCGGTTACAGTGTATGGACTTTCCAAGAAATAATTCAAGGAAGACAGTGTGGAAGACCTTAGGTACATCAAATACTATAGTAAATAATGTAGTGAACAATTCAGATTTTTTCAGGTACTCATAAAAGATGAGTCTTCCACAAGAACTGATTGCAAGAATCATGCAGTGTAGATTTTGAGGGACACTTAAGAATTTAGATACATCACTCTGTGCTGTTAATACCTTGTAGTTGCTAACGTCACAGCCATAGCATTCACAACTGGAGATGTCAGTGGTACAACAGACCTCCACAAAAACATTTCTCCCTTATGACTAGTGACCAGTGACATCTCGTATAAGTCAGTTATAGGTGTACAGATGCATTTGTCTTAATTTCTCTTTAATATTTGAGAGAGCGATTGAGCAGCCCACACTCTTTTACTGTAGTGGCATTTGGGTCTGGCTGGTGGCTGTGTCAACATCTCTGTGTGGGCAGCAGAGTGAGGCATGACTTGATCCATGGTAGTACAGAGAAACCTTGCTATAACTGATGATTTACAGGGACATCCCGTGCTAATGCTGTAAGTTTGGAAAGTGAAATACCAGACACAATACATGGTTAACGATTACTGCTTGCTATCCATTACTTGAGCGTAAATGAAAAGTTACTCTTGTTCTGGCACAAGATTGTCCTGCAGACAGTTACATAAGCATCCATTGCTAGTAAACTACCAGTCTAAATGAAAATAAAAATAAAATGATTAATGAAATAAAGAAGTAGAAAATTTCCAATCCTGAATGGAAGTTTGAATGATTTGCACACCGCAACATACAACATACTGGTATGCAGCAACATCTCCAGGTTCTGCAGTCAGCCATTATTGGTATTGCTGCAGTGCTGGCTTGCCATCATGTCAAAAAGTATAAAGCAAGACTGTCTCAAGAGTTTCTTGATTTGGCATGAGCTTTCCAGCAGATCCAGAATCATGATCATGTTATGTTGAAAATTGGCTCTACTGTGTCAGCTCAGGCTTGAGAAAAAACATCATCATCATCATCATTATCTTCATCATCCTATGCTCTTTGGTGTGTATGTTAGTCATCTAAAATCAAGTGGTAGACACAAATCATTGCTTTTCTTTTCAATCATTGTTGCTATGTTATAGAATTACCTATCCTTAGAAGTTCCCTACTACTCCCAGCCCAGTTCATATGCTTACCTACTTATAGGAGTGTTACATGTGCATTGGCATTGTAATTGAAGGTAAAAACATTTTGGTGTTTGTGTTGGTATCAACAAAGTAAAGCAGGGTCTCAAATATGGCAACTAATTAAAAAAAAAAAATTACCAACTGCCAGATCTGTGAATACTGGGACAGGACCTGACAACTGTCAGCTTTATCATTTTGGTCTTACCAGATTTTGGGTTTGCTATACTTTTGCATCGTGAAAACCAGTAAATTGATGGTAATCAAGTTGATTATATATATTGATAATTATTTATACAGATATTTGGACAGTATCATTATAATGATACTGTCCAAATATCTGTATTTCTCAGTGAACTGGTGGCAGTCAAGCACAGCTAGAAAATACCAACTCACTTCACTCCTGTTTCTGCCATAGGTCTCTTTTCATCATGGCAATTATATATATATACGTATATATATATAGAGTATATATGGGCAGGAGATTTTCTCTGAAACAGATCTCGTTAAAAGTGATAGCTAGTTCAGCGTTTATTATCTTTTTCTTATCTTTTTATTTTATTATCTTATTATCTATATATTATCTTTCCACAAGCTGCTGAAGAAGGGTTCTTAGACCCGAAATCGCGATACAGCAAAAATGACAAGCTACGGCGAAGTCATACAAGTGATTACAAAAGAGAATAAGACACTCTTAAGACAAAGAGTATATATATATATATATATATATATATATATATATATATATATATATATATATATATATATATATATATATATATATATATATATATATATATATATATATTCTTTTTCTTACTAGACGATCTGCATTTCCTGGAGGTACAAATTGGTGCCCATTAACCTGCACCAGGCTTAAACTTGGTCTTGCAAATCTGGTTTCAATACACCACGCTTTGAATCTGAGCTTGACTCTCAAGCCAGAGCTGCAGTGGGCCAGGCTTACTCTGGGCATCACACCAAACAAACACTGCCTGGGCATATTGTTGAAATTCTTTTTGCCAAAGTTAGTAATTTTGTTATAACAACATAGGTTCTGTGTGAGCATTGAGAGATCAGGCTCTGTCTTGAGTTGCCAGTGAAGTGAGCTGAATTCAAGTTGTTGCTCCTTGTCTGTTTTCTACTTAATTTCATGATGAAATATGGAAACATTTTCACTTTAAAATTTCTTATATCTTATTATTATTATTATTTTATTTTACATTTGTGCCTATAGCTCCTGTAGGCAGTGACCTCCAGGGGTGGGATGGTAGGCCCTGGAGGTTAACTTGAGAGCTGTGATGGTTAGCCCTCGCCCGTGGTGGCACAGACAGGATTTTTATAGTGGCGCCTGTGATTAGAGGCTCATGCTGCCCCCCTGTGTCCTCCGATGCACTCGCCTTAGAAGGTAGAGTTAATGGGCATCATGTGGGTATTCTGAGGCCACTTACCGATTGCCGGAAGATTTTGGCACCTGGCGGGATTCAAACTCAGTACACTGAGCTTGCCACTTCCAGACACTAACCACTCAGCCACTCTCTCCCCTAAAGAGGGAGATACCTCTACTGTCATACATGTGTGATTATGTTGGTGCTAATTCTGAATAGTCCTTATCCAGTTCTCTGTGTTTATTATTTTCAGAATGGCTGTATTGTTTAACAGCCAGCTAATAAAAATATATACACTGGTATTCCAGGATATTGTGGAATATCACTCAAGATAAATCAAGCTTATGTAGCAAAATTCCAGATCTATTATGTATTTTTATGAATCTAGATCGATGAGTGACTCATCAAGCACTTCCTCAGTCTGATAGGAGGCAAGTGGCATGGCATTTACCATCAACAACTAAGCGCAGCAAGTGACAGATAGGAACTAACATTATGAAGATGGCTGACACCAAAGGGCATACTATGTACATGAATTTCACAGTCCAATGATCAGTCAAATTTCATCTCATCATCAAAATATTATATTACTATGATATTGCCAAATACAAGAATATATTAAAATGTCAGGTAACCAATGAATTCAGACATCCACAGTCCACACAGATACTGGTTATATATTTTTCTCTTTAGTGCCATAATAAAACACCCATATGAGGATATGCTAAAGGATTGATTGTGGCCATGATCCACCTTAGATTAGAGTACACCATAGTAGTATGGTCTATGCATAATGCATAATAAGAAGATATAAAGAAGATTAAGAGAATACAAAGAGCGGCCACAGTAATTGTTCCCAGACTGTTGGATCTGATATATACGTATATGAAGTTGGAGGAATTGAATTTTTTGTCATTGGTGGAAAGAGAAAGAGGAGACTTGATGGCAGTGTACACAGCCATGTCAGGATTGGAAAATATTGACAAAAGACATGTATTGAGGGAACAAAGGAGCCACAAGAGGACATGGAAAGAAGCTGAAGAAGACAAGATGCTTGAAGGACATTAAGAAGTACAGTTTTTCTTATCAGTGTATTGATATGAAAAATAACTTGGACAATGAGATATTCGTGTAATTGATTTCCAAGAGTATTCATGATTTCAAAGTTAAGATTGACCAAATGAGCACAACTCATATCCCGTACATCACAACTAAGTAAATACACACACACACACACACACACACACACACATACACACACACACACACACACACACACACACACACACACATTATATGATAAGTTTTTTGAGTATGGTGGCTGAGGGACATCCTAACACTCATATCTACTTAAATACCTCAAAAGAAATGTGTATGTTAAAAAAAGAAAATTCTATGAAACAAGTGTCAGTTATAGCAAGAGTTTACTGTAAGGTGGACTAATGTAAGCAGAAGGCTTTATGAATTTTTTTTTCTTTTTCGGTATACATGAACTTTTTTCATACTTTTTTCATTGCAAAAGGAAAGCTGAAAGAAAAGTTCTTGCCTAAGTAAATGCATTTCTGTGAGTTCAAACATTCTATTTCATACATAGAAATGTATTTTTCACTGACTATTTGCCCATTTTTTTTTTAAGATTTCAAACTTTTTTGTATTGTAAAACTTATTCACTATATATAAACAGGTTGACCATCACTAATCCGGCAATCAATATTCCGGTTTCATCAGTTTTCGGCATGAATTTCGGAGCGCAGTTTCAAATTTCCCGGGTTGGCGCGCCACTGTTTTCGGGAGGCGCCGTTTATGTTTTGATGGCGCTGTACCCAGATTCAGCTGTATGCTCACGCTTCCGACAGCAAACAGCATTCCTTCTCATTTATTTGCCGTAATTGTTAAAATCTGCTGCTGTATAGCTTTCTTTAAAGAACTGTAGTCATTTTCTGTTACAATATAAACAGCATATATAGAGGCGGGACAAAACATCAATAATCCGGAAATTTTGAAAATCCAGCAGTCCTAAGGTCCCGTGGTTGCCGGATTAGTGATGGGCAACCTGTATATATATATATATATATATATATATATATATATATATATATATATATATATATATATATATATATATATATATATATATATATATTGGGGTCCTGTATAACGATGCTGCTGTACACTGTCAACTTCATAGTTCGATGCCTTGCAGGGCAAAAATTGAGGTTTGTAGAACGTTATGAAATCTGAGCACCAATGCCTGAGTGCGACACACACACACGACACAGTACACACACGGCCATATTGCAAGTGAAACCCAATCACAAAGGCGAGTGTGATCGGGAAAATTAATCGGGATAGTGTTAATTGCAAGTCATCTCGAAGCATCCGTAGTAGCCCGGGAGCCAGGGAGTCTTGCGAGGTGTACCAACCTGTGCGATAAATAATTTTAACATTCTCTAAAAGAAAGGATAACTCCTGTCATTTCCATTAGGAATTGTTGTTTTCTTTAACATCAAAATAAACTAATATGTATTTGTATTAGCAATGCTCTTTTCATTAGTAAGATGTAGTAAGAAAAGATTTCACAACTAAGGTTGGCTATTCGGGTGACCATAACAACACCAAGATGGTGTGCTCCAGACCCTTAGCCTCCTCTCCAGCACCATCAAAACAAACATCATTTGGCATTTTTTCATTGACACCTTCAATCGTATAACGTTCTGCATAACGATATGTCTTTTGGAACGGATCAGTATCGTTGTAGAGTACCCCACTGTACATATATATATATAATACTTGCTTTGTAACTAAAGTAATGTGATTTATTAGCATTGCAAAGCAAGATTAAGAAATGTATAATGTCACAGTATGGTTGTGACATTGAACTTATCAGTTATTCATTCATCAGAAGTGCTAAGATAATCAAGAACAAACCAATAAGCAGACAGATAAACAGAACCTGGGACATAATGTTTTGGAGCAGGAGAAGAAGCATGTGTGTTGCCGAATCAGCACTTGCCCTCGTATGTTCTTTCCCTCTGCTGCTGACTTGCTAAACGAGTGTGTGATTTTAAGACTACTTCACTGCCATCCCCATCACACTTGGCACAGACACCTGATTAACACATTAGACAGGTGTCAAGTGTTATCCTGTGTTGGCGTAGCTGTAGTTTGAATTTTATGTAAGGAGTAAGTATGTAGATGTGTTGAGATAAAAGATTTTTTCTGTTAAGTTTTGGGGCAAAAGATGAATGATGGCCTCTATGTCCATGTAATGTCCTAGAACAATTTCTGCAGTGGGCACTACAGATTTAGAAATTTTAATAATTGAAGACCTCCAATGGGGATGACGTGATATTAGTGATGATTATGGGTTAAGATATTGTGTTATCTTACCTGTACGTTACTGATTCCCTTTGATGGAATGCCACTGAGATTTGGTTACTGCCACTGGACCTCTTTTTTTTTTTATATTGTTCTTTCTGGGAGGCTTGAAATTGAAGTTGTACAAAAACTGTAAGAATAACATTAAATCAGCACATATAGACTTTTAAGTACGAGTGCAGCTTTTATGGCCAAAAAGAAAGACATATAATAACAAGGTACAACACCACTCAGGCAAACAGGCATGTCTAGAAAGAGCAGACTCATTTGGGTGAAAAAATAATGAGACAGTGGATCTTTATGTTCTGAAATGCCAGATTAGAGAGGTCAATCAGCAGTTTAAAAAATTCTAGTTGTGTCACAATAAAATGTTACGGTTGCAACATGTTATTTTGACACATTTTCATCGTCGTCACAACAAAAATTGTATGTATTTGATGCATTAGAGAGAATGAGTGATGTTAGAAGATTATGCCTTGAACAGTTTGTTTTTTGGCACTACTCCCTTATTAGAGAGTCCACTGTTGTAGGTCTTGCTATATAAATTTTTCATGCCAAACTGCAGCTCTGTTCTGGTGTAAGCACAGTATTAATGGTCTTTATATTGTACTGTTTTTCTTTTTCTTTCAGGTATATGTATAAGGATGATAATATTGATTTTTTTTTACAAATCTTTAAGACATGAAGTTATATTTTGTTGTGAATAGATATTTTATTGATTGGTTGGCAAGAAAAAGACATTTTAGTCTTATTTATGGATACTATAATCAGCCTTAGCTAAGTGAGATAGCTACATTTCTCACCATGTTGGGATTTGCAGCTGGAATAACATGCATACACAAAAAGAATATATATATATATATATATATATATATATATATATATATATGAAGTATATGAATGCCATATATCATTAGAAAGACAACTTGGTATGTACCACAACACGTAGTACACACATGCTTCTGCTTACCTGTGCCAGGGCTAGGGAAAAGGTCATGCTGGAAATGTCGGCTCATTGCAGATCATCCCTGAGGAAATTTACAACACAGTTATCAACTGTGGACTGATTCAGATTTTTTTTTAATTTGCATTTAATCTTTTATTTATTTATTTAACATCATAAGAGACTGGCTAGGGTAGAGAAAAAGGGAACAAAAAGCCTGCTAATTGCCACATTCTATAAGGCAGACAGTAAAAGACTGAAAAAGGGGGTTAGGTCCATTTAGTTTAGTAGTGTCTTGATACTCATCTAAACTAACCTAAGTCGTAAGAATGACCTGGCTGTCAAACTGCCCATCCTAGTCTACATTCACTCTGAATTCAATTACAATATGTATGCTAGAAACCAGGTTAATTAATTATCTACGGGACATTGTACCTTTGCATGAACTGACAGAAAATAAGCGAGATGGAGAAAGAAAAAAGAGCGACGCACATACACACACACACACACACGCACACACACAAATCCCAATAGTGCCTGTATCAGATGTGGCGTTATTATCATCATATTGTCAAGTGTTCAGATTGCTAAGATGTATCGCTTTTCAAAATGTTTCCATATATAAATATATTAGTATACTTATTGGGTTATATTCCTATATTTGTGTAACTCAGATGATGCAGTTAAGGGTTAGACTATAATACCATGGAAAGTCACTAAACTGCATGACTGAATTTTCTTAACTCAAGAAGCCAAACCAGGTTTTAAATGATGAAAGAAACTTATATATGAACCTTAAACATATATTTCTTGTTAAAGAGAAATAAATGGTAAATGCCTGAATTCATGTTCTTCACTACACCTTTTTTCTCTTTCTTAAAGATCGAGTACCTTTGCCCATAATATTTTTTTGAAATATGCTCTAGAAAAAGAAAAGGTTTAAACTTTAACTGCCTGATTATCAGATATACCATGTCCATTGATTGGTAGTATATCATTAGGTATATACAAAGACTACTGTATACTGAACTTGCTACTCATTTTGGGCTATTTCCAGTGGAGGCCAGTTTTGCGATTCCTGACTTTTTCGAACATCACTCTCATTTCCCTTCCTATGGTTTATCAGTATAAATGATATACCGTTATCTTCGTAAATGTTTGGTCTATAATATTATCAAATAAAAAACTGTAAAATATACTAAAGAAATGCCATTATGAGAGAGTGAAGAAATATGCATGAACTTAATATTCACTTAAACTTCGCCATTTAATATTTTGCGAGAAAACCTTTTAGATGAAACATCTCAATAGAAGCAGATTTTCATTAGCTTTCCATTGATATATTTCGTTTTCTGATAAATGAATTAGAACCATACATAAATTAGCGTTATTAGTGTTTTTCACTCCACCCTATTGTACGTGCCACTGAAGACACGTATTGTATATAATCTAAACTACTATTCATGCCTCTTTAGTGGCACATACAATTCTGTAGTAATGCTAAAAATCATAATATACTAGGGTCCCGCATAGAACGTGTTCGTATAGAACGTTTCCCTTATAGAACGAACGACCTAAAATATTATTCCAACATTTTTGGTAGGAACGACTGTGATCATATAGAACGATTCCGCCATCAAAGTTGGGCAAATCCGAGGAGTTCTCATATAGAGCGCCGAAATATCGTACAGAACGTCAGGTGACGTGACATAGATGCGCTTTGTGATGTCACTGTCGTCTGAGTCGCTTGGCTTTTTTCGCCAAGCCAAGCTTTTTTTGCCTCGGTGACGAACCCACACATAAGGCGGCGAATTTTGGTGAGCAAGCCGCCATAAGCCGGCTTGCGGCAGCTTGCGTTTTCTATATTTCTATATTTCTATATTTCTATGAGGGAATTCCCTCATAGAAATATAGAAGTTTGGAATGGACTAAATGAGGAGGTGATATCGGCAAATAATGTGCACCAATTGAATGTAAGACTGGATAAATGTAGATACGGAGACGGGACCACACGAGTGTAGCTCAGGCCCTGTAAAACACAACTATATAGGTAAATACAACTAGGTAAATACTAGTGTGTCACGATTGTCCTAGGAGGGCGTCACGATAACCCTAAGAATACAGATATTGCGTCATGATAGAGCCAAATATGGGTCATAACAGTCACGGTAGACCAATGAACTTTTTGCGGGCACACACGTGGCTGCAAAATGCCGCTGCGCCCATTAAGATAACTGGCAGCAACGGCACCTTGCTCCTTAGTCCACGCTTATCCCTCGGCAGAGATCAGCAGCCTGATCAATCACGCCCACTACCATGCAGGGGCGCACCTAGGGGGTGGGTCTAAGGAAGCCATGCCATCTCAGAAAAATTTCTTTCCTTGTAAGAAATCAGATTGCACTAACAGTCGGTTACATTTTTTTTTATAGGTTCTAGTGATGTGACCGCGTCATCTGACCGTGTAGGGGAGACCGGGGATTCCGTCAGGATCGTAAGCTTTCCGAGGATCAAGGCTAGCGAGGGCATACAGAACATCATTACGAAAAATCTTAGTAAAGACATAATACACTCGGAAGCCTCTGTCACCAGTGGCGTATCTAGGGTGTGGCAGACATGACACGTGCTCTGGGCACCACTCAAGGGGGGCGCCAAATCTTCCTCGCCTAATCAAATGAATTACCTAAATAAAGCTTTGAATGTGGGTTCAAAATGCTCCTAAATTTGTTTATATGTTTAAAAAAAATACCCTGAAACCCCCAGCTGCAGAGGCTCGCTTTGCTCGCCCTCCGCCCCCACTACCAGCAGGGGCGCAATTCCAATGCTTGCCCTAGGCGCTATTTTCCCTAGATACGCCCCTGCCTATCATGCATACACGACTCAAGAGCCGACCGCGACACGATTCAAGGTCGTAACTCATTTTTTAATCGATCGTCCCTTAATTTGCCGATCGACTCGTCGCGGACTCTTAGCGCGTTCATGAGCCGCTGGGACGACTCTTCACGCCTCATGATTTTTTAGCGCGCGAGTTAAAAAATCGTGGCCGCCTCACGACTTGTCAAAAATCGTATCACAGTCGGGAGTGTCGTAGATCGGTCGTGAAGCAGTCTTAGCTCAATCGGATGCGGTAGTAGTGTGTCGTGATGCAGTCGCGGACAAAAAAAAACGTCATGACTGCGTCACTAGCCGCCAACCACGACCAGACCGTGCCAAAACCCCGAGACCAAGACCACATGACAACTGGGCTACGACCGAGTCAAGACCGCGCAAAGAGCACGCCAAGAGTCTTGGCGGCAAACCTGTCGTGGGCGGCACCCTCAACTGACATAGCAGGGTGAGCAATCTCTTGTTTTTGACAGTGGGTGGGACACAGGAGAGGTCCATGGTGATGCGCTGGATGTCAAGTGGTGGTCCAGGAGTGATGCCCCGCCCCACCTGGCACTCAATTATATTCTTCCCATGGGTTCGGTCCGGGGGGGGTTATAGTGCATTCCCCGAACGCTTTTTTTCGTGCGTTCATTCGTCCGAACGTCTTCATGTTGCATTTGTGGGAGGTCATGTCAGGGTCGTGGCTGACAAAATACTGTTATATTTCAAATTTGAAGACTCGTAGCTCCGTCGCCTCGCGGTCTTGTCGCGTTCTTGAGGATGTCATGACCGGGCGTGAGCAGAGCAGACTCGTCGAAGAAGAATCGGGCCAGTCGGGAGGCGTGGAACACGACCTTGAGTTTTGTCGTGGTCGGCCCTTGAGTCGTGTATGTGTGATAGGGGCTGGAGGGTGGAGGTGTAGGAGGAACAAGCCCTTCATCATCTAGAGTGGAATTATGAGCAAAGGTCTGAGTGAAGAGTTCTGCTTTAGAAATAGATGAGATAGCTGTGGAGCCATGTGGGAGAAGTATAGGAAGAAAAGATGAAGAAAAATTGTTGGAGAGGTTTTTGGCCACGTGCCAAAAGTCCCGAGATGAGTTGGATCCAGAAGGATTTTGACATTTTCTATTAATGAAGAAGTTTTTGGCAAGTTGAAGATTAGATTTGGCATGATTATGTGTAGGATATACTGTATGGTGAGCGCTGGCATCCCTACATAGGGGAGCAGCGTCAGTTAGACTCGGGTTCGCTAAGCACGTAGACGTGCTGCTCTGTACACTCCAATAAAGATAAACTACGGCTTCCTGTGTGTGTCTCTCATCTAGACACCCCTTGATCATTATGGGTAGAAATATATAGGATATGATTTTCAGAAAATGGATGGGTACGGTACCGGATGTGAGCCGCCTCTCTATCTTGGACAGCACAAGAGCAGGTTGATATGAATATGATAAACATCAGTCGATAAGTCAATGAGTTACATCCAAAAATGTTGCAAAATCAAGCAAATTTGCTCTATTTTCACCCATAAGACCGAAAGTTAATGACAAAAATATGAATGGCTCTAATCATAACAAGAATGACCTATTCCGGCTTAAATGACACCTTCTGACTTTCTACCATTTTTGGTTTTGGAGATAGAGCCTTTCAAAGAGTAGTATTTTTTGGCTTCAAATTGGGCCAGCGGCAATAACTCAAAGCTGATATCTCATTTAAGTTTTCCTTGAATACAAAATTGAATGTTGGATTCTGTAGAATGCATATCGTTTCACGTATGGAATAGGTAGATTATTGTTAAATGCATTTTAAGGCCTCTTCCATTTGTGCCCATGTTCCAGGAACCAGTTCTTTCAGTTCAGGGTTGGGTTCAGTCATAGACCACTATATACCTGGACTGCACACGCGACAATGTTTTGAATTGCGGGGCTGCATAGGGGCCTGCGGGGCGCCCGACAAAGAGATATAGTGGTCTATGGACTATCATATAGACTGGTTTATCAGTATATATGATATACTGTAATCTTCGTAAATGTTTGTTCTATAATATTATCAAATAAAAAACAGTAAAACACGCTAAAGAAATGCCATTACGAGACTATGAAGAAATATGCATGAACTTAATATTCACTTAACTCTTCGCCATTTAAAACTTTGCGAGTCAACTTTTATCATGAAGGGTATCAATAGAAGCGCAATTTTATTAGCTTTCCATTGCTATATTTCGTTATCTGATCAATTAATTGAAACCATGCATAAATTAGCGTTAAATAAATAAATAAAATCATCAATCGGGAAAATTACCCGATTGATGATTTGATTTATTTAGTTATCGCTAATTTATGCATGGTTCTAATTCATTTATCAGATAACGAAATATAGCAATGGAAAGCTAATAAAATTGCGCTTCTATTGATACCCTTCATGATAAAAGTTGACTTGCAAAGTTTTAAATGGCGAAGAGTTGAAGTGAATATTAAGTTAATGCATATTTCTTCAGTCTCGTAATGGCATTTCTAGTGACTTAAATATCGGTAATAATTGCAGTCCTTTTTACCACCCAAAAATACTGTTACGAACGCGCTCCTGAGAGACACTCGAGCTCAAGTTCGGGGGAAAGCCGGGGTGTTTGGCTGGCTCAGGCCAAGACCCGGGGAGACACGAGGCGCCAGAGGAGACACCGGCAAGCAGGGAACAGAGGGGAAATGCGATCCCCCGAGTTTGGAGACTCGCCTGGCCCGTATTTACCTCAGGTCAGGTGAGCCAAGGGTGGGGAAAGTTCCCTGTGGTTTGAGGCGCCTGTGGAGGTGACAGATGGACTGTTCCAGCTGTGTGTGGTGGCGGGGTGAGGTAAGGCGACGTGACGTTCCCCGTGGCACTGTGTGGCGCCGTGACGAGGCGGCCACAGTGGTGTAGTGCCTGTGGGTGGCACTGTGGTGGGTCTAGCGGGCTGCCGGCGAGGCAGTCGCTGACGGAGGGAATCTACGTGGCCATGGAGTGGGGAGACGACTCCTGGCACGTAGGGAGCACAAGGGACTTCCGGGGAGAGGAATTCCCCCTGTGGGTTTGGGCGCTGGACGAGGCGGCTACTGTAGTGTGATTGTGAGAGGTACTGGGGTTGTATTGTGACTGTTTGAGTGTTCCCTTCGACGGCCGAGGAAGGTCGGGGGTTGTTGGCGTGTGATGTGTGTCCTAGGTTTTTGTAGAGGCCTCTTCCATTTGTGCCCAAGCTGCATGAACCAGTTCTTTCAGTTCAGTGTTGGGTTCGCGTGTCACAAATGGAACGCAAAAAACCCGTTTTTGTTTACAAACAAAACTCACTCAGCTGGCGGGGCATTTTAGAGAGAGAGAGAGAGAGAGGGGAGAGAGAGAGAGAGAGAGAGAGAGAGAGAGAGAAAGAGAGAGAGAGAGAGAGGAGAGAGAGAAGAGAGAGAGAGAGAGAGAAGAGAGAGAGAGGAGAGAGAGAGGAGAAAAGAGATAAAAAGAGAGATAACGAGAGAGAGAGAATAACGAGAGAGAAGATAACGAGAGGGGAGAGAGAGAGAGAGAAGAGAGAGAGAGAGAGAGAGAGAAAAAGAGAGAGAGAGAGAGAGAGAGAGAGAGAGAGAGAAGAGAGAGAGAGAGAGAGAGAGAGAGAGATAACGAGAGAGATAACGAGAGAAAGATAACGAGAGAGAGAGATAACGAGAGAGAGATATAACGAGAGAGAGATAACAAGAGAGAGAGAGAGAGAGAGAGAGAGAGATAGCGAGAGAGAAATAACGAGAGATAACGAGAGAGATAACGAGAGAGAGATAGCGAGAGAGATAACGAGAGATATAACTCAGCTAGCTGCTATGTGAAGGGATCATATCACGTTTAAGATCGCGGGAACGCATGGCCACCACCAGCCATTTATGCCTCTTTTATGCCGTCTGACATCCTCTCCGACTCGTGCATGCGGAAAACCCTTCACGATAAGAGAAATAGGGCCCAAGGCGACCATTGTTTGTTATGAACTGAAAACTCTACCCAAGCTACCCACCTCTCAATGTGAGTAGAGAAAGTTCACGGGTTTTGCTGAGTCACTATACGCGCTTTGCCTCGGACCCAGGTTTTCGTGCGCAAATGGAACGCCTGAATTCTTGGGTTCCGTGAACTGGTTCTTGAAATGTCGCAAATGGAAGAGGCCTCAGCATGTAAACCCAATAACGAAAATGTTTTTGTACTTATGAAATAAACAATGTCCGTAGCAATTATGATCTCCTTTTCATTGTATTACTGGATAACGACAGGAATATGTATGGTTATACTTTCTAAGTATATTGCAGATATAGTAATGTTTTTATAAGTGTTGAACAGCCCATTAGTCTATTAATCGGCTAATGGGTTGTGCAACACCCCTTAAAACATTAATATATCTGCCATATACTTAGAAAGTATAACCATAAATATTCCTCAATCAGTTAATATAACAGCGGCAAATGGTCATATGCCCTATGGCGGGCCGCTGGGAGCGGCCCGCCGGTGAGCCTCTGAGCAAATCCCCAGCGGCCCTACGTCGTACACTTCCGTCGGGCCGCCGGTAAGACATACGGAGGGCCTCCGGAGGCCCTCCGTCTTTGTGTTTGCTGGGATACTTATATCGAGGTGTTACCTATTCTATGCGACTCCGGCCATGTCGGGGGTGAGGCACGACCTGGGAAGCTCTTACCTCTCCGCGCGGCAGGATGAAATGAAAAGGAAACATCGTACATCTGGCGCGCTGCTATGGCATCGGGAGAGACGGGAGCAGTCCTCTGGCGCATGCGCAGATGCATTGCAAAATTGACGGCTTCAAAGTATGAAAAGCCTATTTTTTGGTTCCTGACAGAGCTAGTGCACTAAGCTATTAGGATAGGAAAGATCGCCACCCAGGGCAAACCCTGGGTATACAGGCAACCTAATCCCACATCTGGTTTAAGGAAACCAGGCTACACTCAGATCTGAAAGAAAAAGAAACACACGTCTGGCAACGCCGTGCCAACCCTGCTGAGGCCAGTGGTCCGCCAGCCGGCCCAGCAAATCATAACCATCCCAATAAGCACCCCCGGGGAGAGGGGCTGAAAACTTGGGGGGGAAAGGGAAGGGTGGGGGCCGAAGGCCGGCACTAGCTCTGGCAGGGACCCAAAAATAGGCTTTTCATACTTCAAAGCCGTCATTTTAGGTCCCCTTAGAGCTAGTGCACTAAGCTACCTGCCACTTGGAGACGGGGCAAGAAGCCCCCGACCCCTGCGGGGAGACAAAAGAGCAACTGCACAAGAACAAAACGATACCACTAGTATACTCACCAGAATCAAGCGGAGACGTCAAGGGGAGGCCCGGCGTCCACCACCCCAGCCCCTCCGGACGGAGGGAGTCCCAGGGCAACACAGGGGAAGTCCACGACGGAGTGGGACAGGTAACGAGCCACGAAGCACGAGGCCGTACTCCACTGTCCCCCTTCCCGTACCCTCTCCAAGGAATGGGTGCGGAGGAAGGCCAGAGACGCAGCAACACCCCGGACGTCATGGGCGCGAGGGGCGTGACCCGGATCCGCCAACTCGATGACACCCCGGAGCCGGCCGGCAATCCCCCTGGTGGTGAGGGGACGACCAGTGACAGGATCGCGGAACAGGAACTGCAGGTCACACGCCCAGGGCTCGGAAGCATCCAGGTAACACCGGAGCGCCGAAACCGGGCACAAGGGTGGGGCGGCGTCCCCAGCAGACCAAGCCGGAACGACGCCCGGGTTTTGGAGACGGTGGTCCTGCCGCTCGTTCTTACCCAGCACCCTTGGGCGAGAGGGAGGGAGGCAGCGGAGCCGTCCCGCGAGAAGGTCGTCCACTGGGGGAAACGGGTCGCGCCCTCAGCTGAGAAGCCCGAAACCCCGTAGCCAGGGCCACCAGGAACAAGGCCTTCTGAAGGGGGGCGAGGTCTGGTAGCGTCTGACCTAAACTGGTCGCCCTGCAGGAACCGGGAGAACCTTCTCCAGTGATCAAAAGGGGGCCAGGACGACGGGGAGGGGGTTTTGGTGGAACAAACCCCTCTTCAACGGGGTCACAGAACGCCGGCCCAGGACCAAACCCTAGCTGTATTTGAGGGGGTCACCCAGGGCCGCCAGGTGAGTGGAGAGAGTAGCGGAGGACCTCCCACGGCCCGTGGGCCAGGAAGGAGAGGAAATCCAGGACAACCGATCAGAGGACGGTTCGGAGGCCCTTGAGTTTGAGGAACGACTGAAAGGCCTTCCATGAACTGATACTGTCTCGTAGAGGACGGGCAAAAGTGCCCGCCAACATGTCCTCCGCTCCCCGCGTCCGAGACCGTCCGACGGAGAGAGGTACGGAAAAACTCCAGACGTGTAGCTTCAAGGTGGAAAGAAGCCTGGCCGGGAGCTCCTCCAACAAAGCGAGGGCCCCTAGAGGAACAGGGGAGGGACACCAGGCCTTCACTTCGGAAGAAACCCTGGTTTTCGCCGGCCAGAGAGGAGCCACCATGGTCACCTTGCCCCTGTAGGAACGCAGCTTGTTGCATACCTTCAGGAGGACACTGGTGCGGGGAGGCGGAAACAGGTAAACATGGCGCCACCTGTTCCAGTCTTCCGTGAGGGCGTCCGGTCCCCCCTCGTCAAAAAGGCCTGTAGTTGGGCAGAGCGGCGGGACGCGAAGAGGTCCACCTCCGGAGTGCCCCACCGCCGACAGAGAGTCGCAAAGCGCTCCGGGCGAAGCTGCCACTCCACCGACGAGCCCCGGAAGCGAGACAGGGCGTCGGCCCACACATTCTCCACTCCCAGCAGGAACCTGGCAGACAGATGAAGGTGGAAACGGGCCGCCAGGCCGAAGATCTGCTCCGAAAGGGACAACAGAAGGGTGGATTTGGATGTCCCTTGGCGGGCGAGACAGTGGACCGCGACCATGTTGTCCATCTCGAAGCAGAGAGCCGTCTGTCCCCTCTGGGATCGGGTTTGATCGGAGGAAGAGAAGAGGAACCAGCAGCTCCTTGACGTTGATGTGGAGTCTGCGCTCCACCCCGGACCACCCGCCGAAACCCTGCCGTCCGTCGGAGGATTGGTAGTCTCACCCGTCGTCCGACGCATCCGACATCACGAAGACCGTAGGGGGCGGAGGCAGCCA
Organism: Chionoecetes opilio; assembly: GCA_016584305.1. Taxonomy (NCBI): domain Eukaryota; kingdom Metazoa; phylum Arthropoda; class Malacostraca; order Decapoda; family Majidae; genus Chionoecetes; species Chionoecetes opilio. The sequence goes on from JACEEZ010013714.1 coordinate 207,025, forward strand.
CCCGGTCCACGCGGAGAAACCACCCTCCACCAACCACTTGTCCCGTATGTGAGGGCCAGGGAGTGACGGGCCGGGGCAAGTCACGGGGTCGCACCGGAACGGCTGTGTTCACCACCCGGACCAAGGCGACGGAGACGGAGGGGGCCTAGGGAGTGACCCCCTGCGGCGAAGTTGAGCGAGCCGAGAAGGGACTCCCAATGCCTCCTTGACAAAAAACGGGACACCGAGGCCCGGAAGAGGGGGTTGATGAAGGGTTGGCCGCATTTACCCCCGAGATGCGGACCGGCGCCGAACGGGAGTCCATTGCTGCCCAGCCAGTTATGCGGGGAGAGGGGGGAAGGACGGACTTTCCTTGTTGACTAGGAAACCCCCTCTCCCTCGCCACCCCAAAGCTCGGTCTAGCATGCGAACCGCTTCCTCCTGAGACGGGGCGGACACCAGCCAATCGTCCAATACATGAGGCAATTCACCCCTGCAGACACCATCCGCTGAGCCACCACCTTGGTGAGCCGCGTAAAAACCCTCGAGCGATGGAGAGGCCGAAGGGTAGTCTGGGGAACTGCCACGTGTCCGATCCCACCTGGAAGGCCAGGAAGCGCCGGAACCGAGGATGAATGGGCATGCCAGTAGGCGTCCTTGAATCGAGGGACGCCATCCAGTCCCCTTGCCTCAGCCGAAGGCGGACCTGGGCCAAGGTCAGCATACGGAACCTATGGTTGCGCACACATCCGTTTAGGCGGCTGAGGTCCAAGATAAGCCGCCCCTTCGAAGAGTCCTTCTTGGGTACGATGAAAATGCGGGAAAGAAAGACCTTTCCCCGCGCCTTCTCCACTACCCCGGAGGAGTGCATTTCCGACACGTGGGCGGCGAGCACTGTGGAGACCGGCGTCCAAGAAGGAGGTCGCCGAAGGGGCGGTAGGGCAATCCAGGGCCAAGAAAGACCGTTTCGGACCACCCTGGCGGCCCAATCTCTCTGCGGCCAGGCTGCCCGAAACCCGGACAGGAGGCCCTGGAAGGGAGGCTCAGAAGCGAGAGCGACACTTGGAGGAAGGCTTGTGGACAGTAAACGGGCCCCCAGCGAAAAGGGCCCGAGACCCAGAGCTCCTGATCCCGGAAGGCCCACCCCGACTGGGACGACGAGGATCCTGGGGGCCATCCACACGGGGGTGAGCGTTCCTGGACTGCCCTTCCCGACGAAAAGAGCCCCGACGAACACTGCTGGACCCCCTCCCGGAACCCCCCGGCCGAGACGGTCTGGGGGCCGGAGTAGACACCAGAGTGACGGTGGGAGGGATTGAGGCGAGACACTGCTACAAGGAGGGCTCCGACAAGACCTCCGAATCGAAGGGACTAATCCGGAGAATCTGCTGTAGAGTCAGCTCCGGCAGGCCCCGAAAGGCCTCGCGCCGAAGAGCCAAGCGGGCAGTGACGGCCCTGTCAATGGCAGGGCGGACCGTCGGGAGGAGGGAGGCGCCGAACGCCTTACAGGCGGTCGACAAAGCCCGACAGACATCCGACCGGGAGGCCGGGGAGAGGGAAGTGTGATCCACGGCGAGGGAGTAAAGCCAGTCCGCTAGCTGACTGAAGAAGGCAACAGAAGAGGCCAACAGGGAGGCGTGTTTTCCGCTCCTGAAAGTCCCGACGAAAGAGCTCCTCCTTCACCGGGTTTCGCCCGCCACGGGAGGTCCTTGGGAGAAAGCCGGGACAACCCGGAGGAAATCAGCCATCACACGTGGGAAGCCACCAGAGGCCGGGAGAACCGGGATCGGGGCCCAGGACGGAGAAGGACCCCGGGTCACACTGGTGGTACCCGCTCTCCACACTTCGGCAGGGTCCAGGCCGGCCTTCATCCAGGGCAACCGGTTCTGGCCCCCGAGAGAAAGCCACCTGGCATCCTGGCTTCCCTCCACACACGAAAAGCCGTCCCTGACCAAACTAGGCTCAGCCAGTAAGGAGGCCAGAGCATCCAAAGCGGCCGCCGAAGAAACCGCAGGCTGCTTCGAGGGAGCGTCCAGGCGAGAGAAAGGAATCCGGCGGTAGAGGTAGGACTCCTGTCCCCCCGCCCTCCCCAAGCGACGCACCTCCAAGTCCGGAACTGGGCCCACGAGCCGTCCTCCAGACGACCGATGGGGAACAAGCCGCCCGTCATCCGTCTCACAAGGAATCGACGGCGGCATCGGTGCCCAGGGAAACAGACGGAGGAAGAAGGAAAGGGTTTTCCCAAGGCAGCATCCTCAGCGGACGAGGGGAAGTGCACATAGAAGGCACCTCAAGAAAAGGCGGAGGAAGGGCCCGGCGGACAGGAAACCGGGGGGCGGAAGTCCCCCAACCGTCGTCTCTTGGGCACGGTAGGGCGGCATCCTCTTCCCCGTCGGAGCACACCAGGTAGTCATCCTCGACTACCACAGACTCAGAAGGAGGCACCGGTGAGAGGGAATCAGGCGATGGGGACCTGCGACGCCCCGGCGTCGGAGAACGGGACCCAGAAGTTAAGTGGACCTCCATTCTTGCCATGAAGGAGTTCACAGAAGTCATCCAAGCCGACAACCCCGGGGGCACAGGAGGTGAGGGTGGGGAAGGCCCAGGAGACGCCTGACCAGCCGTAGGAGCCACAGACCCACCCGGCAAGTCCTCGACCTGGGAGTCGCGGTCATGGTGAGGGACTGAGGAGACCGCCAGATCTTGCTCCACCGTCAGCACGACCGACGTCGAGCTCATGGAAGCAGAGGCAGGGGGTCGGGAGGTGCGAGACGAGGAGAGGGACGACTTGGCGAGGCCCAGCCGAGAACCAAGAGACCGGTTCGCCCAGCACAGACGGAAGTGGCTGCGTTGGCGAGACTTCAAAGCCTTCGACCACCACTCCTTGAGGTCAGCATAGGCCTCGCCGGTAAGGCAGGGCACACCCCCCTCCGGGAGGATGAGCCGCAGCCATCCACAGCATACCGGGCAATCGGCGGGACGAAAGAGGTCCGACAGAAGGCACGGGGCGTGCGAGGAGCAGAGCTTGTGGCCTCGGGACCTGAAGGACACCGAGCAGCCCTGGGCCTCGCAATTGATCCGCTGGAAAAGAAGGGTAAAACAGTGAGAGGGAAAGGGACTAGACGCAACACGAAACGCCCCAAAACCCCACCGGCATCGCCACACGCACTGCCCCGACCCCCAGTAAAGTGGATGGTCGGGGGAGGGGGGGGTCGACATGGCAGCCAGGGACCGCTCAACTCCCCTTCCCGGCCCATGGGAGGGTCCGGGCGGGGGTGCGGGGTGGGTTGGGCACCAGCAAGAGCGACGTAACCATCCGCCCATCTCAGCTCACACGTGGCAGGCCAGGGGAACCACCAACACCCCGTACCGGCCCTTGGGAGGGTCCGGGCGGGGGTGGGGTGCGGCCGTAGCTGCTTCCACGTGGCAGACCAGGAACCACCAACCCCCGTACCGGCCCTTGGGAGGGTCCGGGCGGGGGTGGGGCGTGGCTGGGTGAACGACGAAACCTTACTGGTGTCAGGCCAGGGACGCCCTGGAGGGGAAGCAAGGCCCAGGGGAAATAGGCGAAAGCCGCGCCCCTGGGTCGTAAGCGTAACACCACAGTCACAGACACCAGCTGAATTTTTTTTTAAAACACAGCTGGTCCCAAACCAGGGATGAAGAAGAAATTAACTACACTCAGTCCCGTGAACCCACAGAAGGATTACGAAGCATGAATGGGTAAAAACTTCACACACACCTACGTAAACACGAAAAAACAGCAGGTGCTCACCATACCAGCCTGGATAGAAACAACACGTGGGACAGGAGACGTCAGCAGGTGTTGACTCGATGAAGGCAAAAACAATAATGATTTGCTGGGCCGGCTGGCTGACCACTGGCCTCAGCAGGGTTGGCACGGCGTTGTCAGACGTGTGTTTCTTTTTCTTTCAGATCTGAGTGTAGCCTGAGGCGTTTTCTGCGGGGATCCTGATTGCAACCGAAAAATTTTCGGTTGCTCAAATTTCGATCCCTGTTCAACCATCCAGGGAAGATGATTGGCCCAACCCGCAATCATTTGTTGTTGTTGTTGGGACCGTTTGCAACCGAAACTTTTCCGATTGCAACCAAAAATCCCCCGCAGAAAACGCCTCTGGTTTCCTTAAACCAGATGTGGGATTAGGTTGCCTGTATACCCAGGGTTTAACCTGGGTGGCGATCTTTCCTATCCTAATAGCTTAGTGCACTACCGGTAGCTCTAAGGAGACCTAAAAAGATATATATTATGGCACTTGGACTGCGCGTCGCGCCACAACGGCGCTACCTACGCATTGCATTGTTGCCGTTATCGTGGTTCGATTATGGAATGTGTGAATGGGGCTTAAGTTAGTGATGAATAATGTCATGACACAAATGGGTTAATCATGCAAGGTGCTCGGTTGTATAAACATCCTGTATAGGATGATCGCTGTAAAGGACAAGCTATTGTTTTCAAAATACTTTTAAGATCAAGATCAGTAACAACAACTATTTTGCATATAACTCAAAAATCCTAAGAATACCTGCCTGATTTAACTTTCCAGTACTCTGATCAAACATTATAGCATGTAAGTATTCCCACAGAGAGATAATGCCTCTTCGTTACCCTTAACATGTTTCATGGCAGCAAAATAGATGTAAAGCAAGTTAAATTAGAGAAATCGAGGGTACAGGAACTACCACGTGAAGGTCTCACGGCCTCTTGTAGCTTCCTTATTTTCTTATGTTATGTACCTATAGCTGTCGCCGATAGGAGTTCTTGTCGACGTCGTCAAGTGTTCCAATTTTTTACGTCGTTGGGAACTCCAATTTTCGGTACATTTTTACGACAGCACCAAACTTCCCTACACAATAGGGAGCATGGTTTTTATTTACCTTATTGTATTCTAAGAGACATTTTCTCTGAGCTTTCCGTCGCAAATCAATCGTTTCGAAGATATGAACATTTTAGGTGGGAGGAAGAATACGTCTCCTTTGTTTACAAAATGCCTCCCTCTTCCTCTTCTTGTGACCTGCATCGCTTTTGTTTCGGAGGCGCACCCGTGGCTACCTTACCTTACCTTACCTAACCTAACCTAACCTAACCTAACCTAACCTAACCTAACCTGAACCTGAACCTGAACCTTAACCTTAACCTTAACCTTACCTTACACCTAACCTAACCTAACCTAACCTAACCTAACCTAACCTAAAGACAGAGAGAACAAGAAGAACAACGTGCCGTGGAAAATATAAAAGTCAACTCCAAATTTTTCTACTCTTACGCCAAGAAGAGATTGACCAGCACAACATCGGTTGGCCCTCTACTGAAAGAGAACGGGGAACTTGAAGATGGCCCACAGGAAATGGCAGAAATGCTACAGACTGAGTATCAGAGAGTGTTTAGTAAACCTGATACTCAGAAACGGGTAACAAATCCTTGTACTTTCTTTAGGTAAAGGAAATGTGGTGACATTCTGCTCACGACATTTATGATAACCAGGGAAGACATAATCCAAGCCATAAGCAACATCGACCCGCAAGCAGCAGCAGGACCAGATGGTTACCATACTGTGTTTCTGAAAAATTGTAGGGAACAACTGGCCACACCCCTGAAGATACTGTGGACTACATCCCTCCACACTGGCTCCGTCCCCCATGAACTCAAGCTGGGGACAATAACACTCATACATAATGGAGGAAGCAAAGGACAGGCAAGCAGATACAGACCAGTGGTCCTCACATCACACGTCATCAAGATCTTTGAAAGGATACTGAGGAAGAAACCTGGAAGAAAGAGGGGCCTTCAATGATGGACAACATGGCTTCAGAAGAGGCAGGTCTTGCCTATCAGAGCTTCTACAACACTATGAAGCTATATTAGAAGCAACTCAGGATGGAGAGAATGCTGATGTAGTCTACCTAGACTTTGCCAAGGCTTTTGACAAGGTAGATCATGGCATTCTCCTCCACAAACTCAAGAACCTTGGCATAACTGGCAGAGTAGGGAGATGGATCCACAGTTTTCTCACCAACAGGCACCAAATTGTCACCATAAATGGTAAACAGTCATCAGTGTCAAGTCATAAGTGGTGTTCCCCAAGGATCTGTGCTTGGCCCATTATTATTTCTGATCATGATATCAGACATTGACACAGATCTCAGATATTCCACTGCTACTTCATTTGCTGACGACACCCGTATACGGCATAAAATAAAAACGTCCCCAGACACCGATCTACTGCAGTTGGACCTCAATACAATAATAGAGTGGGCCGAAAAGAACAATATGGAATTTAACGGAGAAAAATTTGAAGTTCTGAGATATGGCAGAAATACCTTTATAAAGACCACCACTCAATATATGTATCAACACCAAACCATACAAACAAAAGACTTCACAAAAGACCTGGGAGTGTATATGAGCAGCGATGGAACTTTCTCCCTACACTACACCACCATCACCCAGACAGCGCGACAGCTAACAGGATGGGTCCTGAGAACATTCCGTACAAGGAAGGAATCCTGCATGCTGACACTATGGAAGTCCTTAGTAAGACCAAGGCTAGAGTACTGCTGCCAACTGTGGTCACCCTACAAAAAAAAGGACATCACCCTGCTGGAAGCACCACAAAGGACCTATACCAACAAGATATAGGGTCTCCAGCACCTCAACTACTGGGAGAGGCTGCACAGACTGGGCCTCTACTCTCTGCAGCGCAGACGAGAGAGGTACATCATAATCTATGTCTGGAAAATCCTGGAGGGTCTGGCCCCAAAAGTAGGTATGGAGGAAAACAAAAATCCTAAAAGAGGCAGGCTGTGCTATGTACAGAGTACACGTGCCTCCTCTAAAGGACTACAAACCCTCATACACCACAGCTTCTCCCACAATGGTGTACGGCTCTTCAATTGTGCCCCAAGACACATTCGGGACCTAACGGGCGTCACCATGGACACCTTCAAACATCAACTTGACAAGTGGCTGGCTGACATCCCAGACCAACCACCCACACCAGGCTACAGTAGCTCCCATGACAACACTTTACCTTCAGTGGTCCTGGAGGCAAGGAACAGGGAGCTACATACTACACCTGGAATGAGTGGAGGCTCACCTCAACTCCGCCGATAACGGGCAAGATTCTTCAAAGGTATCAAAGGTAACCTAACCTTTAACCTTACCTAACCTTAACCTCCTAACTGGGTCCAATAATAAAAAGGTTTAATAAAATACCAAACAAAAGCGATGCAGGTCACAAGAAGAGGGAGGCATTTTGTATACAAGGAGACGTATTCCTCCTCTCACCTAAAATGTTCTATATCTCCGAAACTATTGATTTGCGACGGAAAGCTCAAAGAGAAAATGTCTCTTAGAATACAATAAGGTAAACAAAAACCATGCTCCCTATTGTGTAGGGAAGTTTGGTGCTGTCGTAAAATAATACCCAATTTTCGGCTGCAGGGTATGTAACGGATGAGAACTGCGAGGTCGCTACCTTGGGTTTATGGAACTGTCGCCAATAGGCGATAGGGACTCTTGCTGAAACTCCAACCGAGAACTTTCGCCGACGTGGATACTCTGGGTAATAATGGACGAGGACTTCGCGGTCGTTTTCAGAGACACCAACTATTTTTTCCTGTCCTACAATAGGTGCTTTTTCTAATGGCGATAGTTTTATTTTGCGCAAACCCATAAAAAAAAAAAAAAATTCACCGAATGTTATGGTATCATTTCCATTAAAAACACTGTATCTCCATCAGAAAAAGCGGTACATTTCTAGTGTTTGCCCATACTCTCCCACTTCCCCCAAACAAGTTTGAGGACCTGTGGGAATGCGGGGTTTTTGGGTGGGGAACAAATTATGCGTCGGAAACACGTAATTAAAGAGTTGTGTAGGAGGGTGGTGAAATTCCCTAGATCTAGGTCATTTCCTAATATCTAGAGAAATTTGCCTAACCAAAATTAACCTAACCTAGCGGGGGGCCTGATCCACCGATAACCTAACCAAATCTAACCTAACCTAACCAAATCTAACACCCTAATATATCCAAATTTAACCTAACCTAACCAAATCTAACCTAACCTAACCTACCCAAATATAGTGTTACGAAGGGCCTTGTTCGCTGCTACTAGCGAACAAGGCAAGGGTCCTTCGTCTCTACCTCTGGGGTCTCGCTGGCGGGGGTTCGACACACGGTTCGGGTCGCCACGTCCTTTCCTCCCATTGGCCCAGAGAATGGGGGGGGAACCGACGTGGTGATGGTTTGGCGAAGCAGGAGAGAGTAGGATCAACACAGCCACGGCGGGTGGACAGGCCCTCCCGCAGGATTACCGTGACCACTGCGCCTCGCATTACCCGCCCTGGAAAAGGCGCGTCTTCCTCTTCTTGTTGGAAGGGGGACGAGAGTGGCCCTGTGTTGGGCACGGCGTGGCCTTCAGGCTCAGTGGCGGCGACTGTGGGGTGGGGTCACGGCTCCAAGGGCGGCGCCCTCACGTGAGCGACTGACTTGTATTGTGTTGGTGACTTTGTACATAGTAGAGTAGTGTAGGGGAAATAAAAGCCGTGCACAGCAGTTCAGTGTCTCCCTTCAGTCCTTCCCGTCTCCTTCCATTGCCCCGAGCTGTTAGTGGTGGTGTGACGAAGTCTAAAGAGTGGAAGGGGGATTGCCCCCCCCCCCACCCCTCCTTCGTTACATTGGTGTCAGAAGTGGGATTCGTGGGCTTTGGAGAGACGGCGAGGCTGTGGGGGAAGGTGCTGAGCATCAAGGGCGTAAGGAAAGATGGCTGACCCTGCCGCCGCAGCAATCAACCCGACCACGCTGGGGGACTTTATGGAGCTACTGGGGCAACAGTTCCAGGACCAGACCCAGCCGTTGGTTGCCCAGACGCGGCAGGCTCTGGGGCTCCCCGAGGTGGAACTCCCGGAGGTGGAACTCCCGGAGGCTGCGGCGCTCCTGGAGGTGGAACTCTCGGAGGCTGTGGCGCTCCCGGAGGTAGAACTCCCGGAGGCTGTGGAACTCCCGGAGGCTGTGGAACTCCCGGAGGCTGTGGAACTCCCAGAGGCTGTGGAACTCCCGGAGGCTGTGGAACTCCCGGAGGCTGTGGAACTCCCGGAGGCTGTGGAACTCCCGGAGGCTGTGGAACTCTCGGAGGCGGTTCCACTCCCGGAGGCTGTGGAGCTCCCGGAGGCGGAACTCCTGTGGATGGAACTCCTGGAGGCAGTGGAACTCCTGGAGGCAGCGGAACTCCCGAAGGTGGTCGAGCTCCCGGAGGTGGTCGAGCTCCCGGAGGTGGTCGAACTCCCGGAGGTGGTCGAGCTCCCGGAGGTGGTCGAGCTCCCGGAGGTGGCACTCCTGGAGGCTGTGGCACTCCTGGAGGCTGTGGCACTCCTGGAGGCTGTGGCGCTCCCGGAGGTGGAACTCTCGGAGGTGGAACTCTCGGAGGTGGAACTCCCGGAGGCTGTGGAACTCCCGGGGATGGAACTCCCGGGGATGGAACTCTCGGAGGTGGAACTCCCCTGTCGGGGTGTGATGTTGTCGTGGCGAGGTCGCCACTACTCCCGTGGGGGGGTGCAGTGTTACGAAGGGCCTTGTTCGCTGCTACTAGCGAACAAGGCAAGGGTCCTTCGTCTCTACCTCTGGGGTCTCGCTGGCGGGGGTTCGACACACGGTTCGTGTCGCCACGTCCTTTCCTCCCATTGGCCCAGAGAATGGGGGGGGAACCGACGTGGTGATGGTTTGGCAAAGCAGGAGAGAGTAGGATCAACACAGCCACGGCGGGTGGACAGACCCTCCCGCAGGATTACCGTGACCACTGCGCCTCGCATTACCCGCCCTGGAAAAGGCGCGTCTTCCTCTTCTTGTTGGAAGGGGGACGAGAGTGGCCCTGTGTTGGGCACGGCGTGGCCTTCAGGCTCAGTGGCGGCGACTGTGGGGTGGGGTCACGGCTCCAAGGGCGGCGCCCTCACGTGAGCGACTGACTTGTGTTGTGTTGGGTGAAGAACAGTGGGGTGAGTCTGTGTGCGCGGGGGTGAGCCTGTGTTCGTGGGCGAGCAGGCAAGGGCGGCGCCCCTGAGAGAGACAGTGACTCGTGGGTGTTGGCGTGTGTCCCGCCCCTTCCCCGTGTGAGAGATATAGAGGTCGGGCACGTGTGAGAGACAGTGACTCTAGTGTGTGGAGGCCGTGCACGTTCGAGAGACAGTGACTCAGTGGCTCAAAGGGCGGCATCCTTTGAGGGACGTTTGCCTGTACAGTGGTGTACATCTTGTTGGTGACTTTGTACATAGTAGAGTAGTGTAGGGGAAATAAAAGCTGTGCACAGCAGTTAAGTGTCTCCCTTCAGTCCTTCCGTCTCCTTCCATTGCCCCGAGCCGTTAGTGGTGGTGTGACGAAGTCTAAAGAGTGGAAGGGGGATTGCCCCCCCCCCCCTCCTTCGTCACAATAGTCTACCCTAACCTAACCAAATCTAACCTAACCTCCTAGCGGGGGGTTGGGGTG